>CATKUP010000505.1:0-149000 GCA_949786385.1 Onychomys leucogaster
CGTGAAAGATGTAGTTCGTTTGAGATGAAAAGTGACTGCCCTTACCAAAAACGAATTCTTGCTTGTAGGAAGACACAGAGACTGGGATTTAAGTCCATTTCTGAAGGGAAACACACAGTATAGTTCTCATCCATGGATCACACTCTGATTTAGAGCGAGAAGCACACTCTTGCTTTCTAGAGTCTCTAATACAGCAGGAAATTTGAGTGTGCCCAGAACAAAAGAACGGTGTTTTCTACACATATGGACCATATGTAGTCCAACCCTGCTTCTGAAACTGATACAAAGCACTGGTCTTCTAACATCCAGTGCTTGTCTTTTAAGATGAGAAACGTGTGAGCTCAGTGAACGATGTAGTTCGTTTGAGCAGAAAAGTGACGGCTCTTACCTGAAACGATGTCTTGATTGTAGGAAGACTCAGAGCCTGGGATTTAACTCCATTTCTGAAGTGAAACACACAGCATAGTTCTCATCCATTGATCACACTCTGCTTTAGAACAAGAAGCACGCTCTTGCTTTCTAGAATCTCTAAAACAGAAGGAAACGTGAGTTTGCTGAGAACAAAAGAACGGTGTTTCCTACACGTACGGACCATATCTAGTCCAACTCTGCTTCTGAAACTGATACAAAGCACTGGTCCTCTACCATCCAATGCTTGTCTGTTAAGATGAGAAATGTGTGAGCTCCGTGAAAGATGTAGATCGTTTGAGCTGAAAAGTGACTGCCCTTACCTGAAACGAAGTCTTGCCTCTAGGAAGACATAGAGCCTGGGATTTATCTACTTTTCTGAAGGGAAACACACAGCATAGTTTTCATCCATGGATCACACTCTGCTTTAGAGCAAGAAGCACGCTCTTGCTTTCTAAAGTCTCTAAGACAGCAGGAAAAGTGAGTGTGCTGAGAACAAAAGAACGGTGTTTCCTACATATATGGACCATATGTAGTCCAACTCTGCTTCTGAAACAGATACAAAGAACTGGTACTCTACATCCAATGCTTGTCAGTTAAGATGAGAAACGTGTGAGCTCAGTGAACGATGTAGTTCTTTTGAGCTGAAAAGTGACTGCCCTTACCTGAAACGAAGTCTTGCTTGTAGGGAGACTCAGAGCCTGGGATTTAACTCCATTTCTGAAGTGAAACACACAGCATAGTTCTCATCCATGGATCACACTCTGCTTTAGAGCGAGAGCACGCTCTTGCTTTCTAGAGTCTCTAAGACAGCAGGAAACTTGAGTGTGCTGAGAACAAAAGAACGGTGTTTCCTACACATACGGACCATATCTAGTCCAACTCTTCTTCTGAAACTGATACAAAGCACTGGTCCTCTAACATCCAATGCTTGTCAGTTAAGATGAGAAACGTGTGAGCTTTGTGAATGATGTAGTTCCTTTGAACTGAAAAGTGACTGCCCTTACCTGAAACGAATTCTTGCTTGTAGTAAGACACAGAGCCTGGGATTTAAGTCCATTTCTGAAGGTAAACACACAGCATAGTTCTCATCCATGGATCACACTCTGCTTTAGAGCGAGAAGCACACTCTAGCTTTCTAGAGTCTCTAATACAGCAGGAAATCTCAGTGTGCCCAGAACAAAAGAACGGTGTTTCCTACACATACAGACTATATGTAGTCCAAATCTTCTTCTGAAACTGATACAATGCACTGGTCCTCTAACATCCAATGCTTGTCAGTTAAGTTGAGAAACCTGTGAGCTTCGTTAATGATGTAGTTCGTTTGAGCAAAAAAGTGACTGTCCTTACCTGAAACGAAGTCTTGCTTGTAGGAAGACTCAGAGCCTGGGATTTTACTCCATTTCTGAAGTGAAACACACAGCAGTGTTCTCATCCATCGATCACACTCTGCTTTAGAACAAGAAGCACAATCTTCCTTTCTAGAGTCTCTAAGACAGCAAGAAACGTGAGTTTGCTGAGAACAAAAGATCGGTGTTTCCTACACATATGGACCATATGTAGTCCAAATCTGCTTCTGAAACTGATACAAAGCATTGACCCTCTAAGATCCAATGCTTGTCAGTTAAGATGAGAAACGTGTGAGCTTCGTGAACGATGTAGTCGTTTGAGCAGAAAACTGACTGCCCTTACCTGAAACGAAGTCTTGCTTGTAGGAAGACTCAGAGCCTGGGATTTAACTCCATTTCTGAATTGAAACACACAGCAGTGTTCTCATCCATTGATCACACTCTGTGTTAGAACAAGAAGCATACTCTTGCTTCCTAGAGTCTCTAAGACAGCAGGAAATCTGAGTGTGCCCAGAACAAAAGAAGGGTGTTTCCTACACATATGGACCATATCTAGTCGAACTCTGCTTCTGAAACTGATACAATCCACTGGTCCTCTAACATCCAAAGATTGTCAGTTAAGATGAGAAACGTGTGAGCTTTGTGAACTTTGTAGTTCGTTTGAACAGAAAAGTGACTGGACTTACCTGAAACGAATTCTTGCTTGTAGGAAGACTCAGAGCCTGGGATTTATTCCATTTCTGAAGGGAAACACACAGCATAGTTCTCATCCATGGATCACACTCTGATTTAGAGCGAGAAGCACACTCTTGCTTTCTAGAGTCTCTATACAGCAAGAAATCTGAGTGTGCCCAGAACAAAAGAACGGTGTTTTCTACACATATGGACCATATTTAGTCCAAATCTGCTTCTGAAACTGATACAAAGAACTGACCATCTAACATCCAATGGTTATCAATTAAGATGAGAAACGTGTGAGCTTCGTGAATGATGTAGTTCGTTTGAGCAGAAAAGTGACTGCCCTTACCTGAATTGAAGTCTTGCTTGTAGGAAGACTCAGAGCCTGGGATTTAACTCCATTTATGAAGTGAAACACACAGCAGTGTTCTCATCCATTGATCACACTCTTCTTTAGAACAAGAAGCACGCTCTTGCTTTCTAGAGTCTCTAAGACAGCAGGAAACGTGAGTTTGCTGAGAACAAAAGAACGGTGTTTCCTACACATATGGAAGATATCTAGTCCAACTCTGCTTCTAAAACTGATACAAAGCACTGGTCCTCTACCATCCAATGCTTGTCTTTTAAGATGAGAAACGTGTGAGCTCCGTGAAAGATGTAGTTCGTTTGAGCTGAAAAGTGACTGCCCTTACCTGAAACGAAGTCTTGCTTGTAGGAAGACATAGAGCCTGGGATTTAACTACTTTTCTGAAGGCAAACACACAGCATAGTTTTCATCCATGGATCACACTCTCCTTTAGAGCGAGAAGCACGCTCTTGCTTTCTAAAGTCTCTAAGACAGCAGGTAACGTGAGTGTGCTGAGAACAAAAGAACGGTGTTTCCTACACATATGGACATTATATAGTCCAACTCTTCTTCTGAAATTGATACAAAGCACTGGTCCTCTAACATTCAATGCTTGTCAGTTAAGATGAGAAACGTGTGAGCTCAGTGAACAATGTAGTTCTTTTGAGCTGAAAAGTGACTGCCCTTACCTGAAACGAAGTCTTGCTTGTAGGGAGACTCAGAGCCTTGGATTTAACTCCATTTCTGAAGTGAAACACACAGCATAGTTCTCATCCATGGATCACACTCTGCTTTAGAGCGAGAAGCACGCTCTTGCTTTCTAGAGTCTCTAAGACAGCAGGAAACGTGAGTGTGCTGAGAACAAAAGAACAGTGTTTCCTACACATACGGACATTATATAGTCCAACTCTGCTTCTGAAACTGATACAAAGCACTGGTCTTCTAACATCCAGTGCTTGTCTTTTAAGATGAGAAACGTGTGAGCTCAGTGAACGATGTAGTTCGTTTGAGCAGAAAAGTGACTGCACTTACCTGAAACGATGTCTTGCTTGTAGGAAGACTCAGAGCCTGGGATTTAACTCCATTTCTGAAGTGAAACACACAGCATAGTTCTCATCCATTGATCACACTCTGCTTTAGAACAAGAAGCACGCTCTTGCTTTCTAGAATCTCTAAAACAGAAGGAAACGTGAGTTTGCTGAGAACAAAAGAACGGTGTTTCCTACACGTACGGGCCATATCTAGTCCAACTCTGCTTCTGAAACTGATACAAAGCACTGGTCCTCTACCATCCAATGCTTGTCTGTTAAGATGAGAAATGTGTGAGCTCCGTGAAAGATGTAGATCGTTTGAGCTGAAAAGTGACTGCCCTTATCTGAAACGAAGTCTTGCTTGTAGGAAGACATAGAGCCTGGGATTTATCTACTTTTCTGAAGGGAAACACACAGCATAGTTTTCATCCATGGATCACACTCTGCTTTAGAGCAAGAAGCACGCTCTTGCTTTCTAAAGTCTCTAAGACAGCAGGAAAAGTGAGTGTGCTGAGAACAAAAGAACGGTGTTTCCTACATATATGGACCATATGTAGTCCAACTCTGCTTCTGAAACAGATACAAAGAACTGGTACTCTACATCCAATGCTTGTCAGTTAAGATGAGAAACGTGTGAGCTCAGTGAACGATGTAGTTCTTTTGAGCTGAAAAGTGACTGCCCTTACCTGAAACGAAGTCTTGCTTGTAGGGAGACTCAGAGCCTGGGATTTAACTCCATTTCTGAAGTGAAACACACAGCATAGTTCTCATCCATGGATCACACTCTGCTTTAGAGCGAGAGCACGCTCTTGCTTTCTAGAGTCTCTAAGACAGCAGGAAACTTGAGTGTGCTGAGAACAAAAGAACGGTGTTTCCTACACATACGGACCATATCTAGTCCAACTCTTCTTCTGAAACTGATAGAATGCACTGGTCCTCTAACATCCAATGCTTGTCAGTTAAGATGAGAAACGTGTGAGCTTTGTGAATGATGTAGTTCCTTTGAACTGAAAAGTGACTGCCCTTACCTGAAACGAATTCTTGCTTGTAGTAAGACACAGAGCCTGGGATTTAAGTCCATTTCTGAAGGGAAACACACAGCATAGTTCTCATCCATGGATCACACTCTGCTTTAGAGCGAGAAGCACACTCTAGCTTTCTAGAGTCTCTAATACAGCAGGAAATCTCAGTGTGCCCAGAACAAAAGAACGGTGTTTCCTACACATACGGACTATATGTAGTCCAAATCTTCTTCTGAAACTGATACAATGCACTGGTCCTCTAACATCCAATGCTTGTCAGTTAAGTTGAGAAACGTGTGAGCTTCGTTAATGATGTAGTTCGTTTGAGCAAAAAAGTGACTGTCCTTACCTGAAACGAAGTCTTGCTTGTAGGAAGACTCAGAGCCTGGGATTTTACTCCATTTCTGAAGTGAAACACACAGCAGTGTTCTCATCCATCGATCACACTCTGCTTTAGAACAAGAAGCACGATCTTGCTTTCTAGAGTCTCTAAGACAGCAAGAAACGTGAGTTTGCTGAGAACAAAAGATCGGTGTTTCCTACACATATGGACGATATGTAGTCCAAATCTGCTTCTGAAACTGATACAAAGCACTGACCCTCTAACATCCAATGCTTGTCAGTTAAGATGAGAAACGTGTGAGCTTCGTGAACGATGTAGTTCGTTTGAGCAGAAAACTGACTGCCCTTACCTGAAACGAAGTCTTGCATATAGGAAGACTCAGAGCCTGGGATTTAACTCCATTTCTGAAATGAAACACACAGCAGTGGTCTCATCCATTGATCACACTCTGCGTTAGAACAAGAAGCATACTCTTGCTTCCTAGAGTCTCTAAGACAGCAGGAAATCTGAGTGTGCCCAGAACAAAAGAAGGGTGTTTCCTACACATATGGACCATATCTAGTCGAACTCTGCTTCTGAAACTGATACAATGCACTGGTCCTCTAACATCCAATGCTTGTCAGTTAAGATGAGAAACGTGTGAGCTTTGTGAACTTTGTAGTTCGTTTGAGCAGAAAAGTGACTGGACTTACCTGAAACGAAGTCTTGCTTGTAGGAAGACTCAGAACCTGGGATTTAACTCCATTTCTGAAGGGAAACAGACAGCATAGTTCTCATCCATGGATCACACTCTGATTTAGAGTGAGAAGCACACTCTTGCTTTCTAGAGTCTCTAATACAGCAGGAAATCTGAGTGTGCCCAGAACAAAAGAACGGTGTTTTCTACACATATGGACCATATGTATTCCAAATCTGCTTCTGAAACTGATACAAAGTACTGACCTTCTAACATCCAATGGTTGTCAGTTAAGATGAGAAACGTGTGAGCTCGTGAACGATGTAGTTCGTTTTAGCAGAAATGTGACTGCCCTAACCTGAATTGAAGACTTGCTTGTAGGAAGACTCAGAGCCTGGGATATTTCTCCATTTCTGAAGTAAAACACACAGCAGTGTAATCATCCATTGATCACACTCTGCTTTAGAACAAGAAGCACGCTCTTGCTTTCTAGATTCTCTAAGACAGCAGGAAACGTGAGTGTGCTGAGAACAAAAGAACGGTGTTTCCTACACATACGGACATTATATAGTCCAACTCTGCTTCTGAAACTGATACAAAGCACTGGTCCTCTAACATCCAATGCTTGTCTGTTAAGATGAGAAATGTGTGAGCTCAGTGAACAATGTAGTTCGTTTGAGCAGAAAAGTGACTGCTCTTACCTGAAACGAAGTCTTGCTTGTAGGAAGACACAGAGCCTGGGATTTAACTCCATTTCTGAAGGGAAACACACAGCATAGTTCTAATCCATGGATCACACTCTGCTTTAGAATGAGAAGCACGCTCTTGCTTTCTAGATTCTCTAAGACAGCAGGAAACGTGAGTGTGCTGAGAACAAAAGAACAGTGTTTCCTACACATAAGGACCATTTCTAGTCCAACTCTTCTTCTGAAACTGATACAAAGCACTGATCCTCTAACGTCCAATGCTTGTCAATTAAGATGAGAAACGTGTGAGCTTCGTGAACGATGTAGTTCGTTTGAGCAGAAAACTGACTGCCCTTACCTGAAACGAAGTCTTGCTTGTAGGAAGACTCAGAGCCTGGGATTTAACTCCATTTCTGAAGTGAAACACACAGCATAGTTCTCATCCATTGATCACACTCTGCATTAGAACAAGAAGCACGCTATTGCTTTCTAGAATCTCTAAGACAGCAGGAAACGTGAGTTTGCTGAGACCAAAAGAACGGTGTTTCCTACACATACGGACCATATCTAGTCCAACTCTGCTTCTGAAACTGATACAAAGCACTGGTCCTCTACCATCCAATGCTTGTCTGTTAAGATGAGGAACGTGTGAGCTCCGTGAAAGATGTAGTTCATTTTAGCTGAAAAGTGACTGCCCTTACCTGAAACGAAGTCTTGCTTGTAGGAAGACATAGAGCCTGGGATTTAACTACTTTTCTGAAGGGAAACACACAGCATAGTTTTCATCCATGGATCACACTCTGCTTTAGAGCGAGGAGCACGCTCTTGCTTTCTAAAGTCTCTAAGACAGCAGGAAACGTGAGTGTACTGAGAACAAAAGAACGGTGTTTCCTTCACATATGGACCATATGTAGTCCAACTCTGCTTCTGAAACAGATACAAAGCACAGGTACTCTAACATCCAACGCTTGTCAGTTAAGATGAGAAACGTGTGAGCTCAGTGAACGATGTAGTTCTTTTGAGCTGAAAAGTGACTGCCCTTACCTGAAACGAAGTCTTGCTTGTAGGGAGACTCAGAGCCTGGGATTTAACTCCATTTCTGAAGTGAAACACACAGCATAGTTCTAGTCCGTGGATCACACTCAGCTTTAGAGCGAGAAGCACGCTCTTGCTTTCTAGAGTCTCTAAGACAGCAGGAAATGTGAGTGTGCCCAGAACAAAAGAACGGTGTTTCCTACACATATGGACATTATATAGTCCAACTGTGCTTCTGAAACTGATAAAAAGCACTGGTCCTCTAAAATCCAATGCTTGTCTGTTAAGATGAGAAACGTGTGAGCTTTGTGAACGATGTAGTTCGTTTGAGCTGAAAAGTGACTGCCCTTACCTGAAACGAAGTCTTGCCTGTAGGAAGACACAGAGCCTGGGATTTAACTCCATTTATGAAGGGAACCACACAGCATAGTTTTCATCCATGGATCACACTCTGCTTTAGAGCAAGAGGCACGCTCTTGCTTTCTAGATTCTCTAATACAGCAGGAAATCTGAGTGTGCCCAGAACAAAAGAAGGGTGTTTCCTACACATACGGACTACATGTAGTCCAAATCTGCTTCTGAAACTGATACAAAGTACTGTCCTTCTAACATCCAATGGTTGTCAGTTAAGATGAGAAACGTGTGAGCCCGTGAATGATGTAGTTCATTTGAGCAGAAAAGTGACTGCCCTTACCTGAATTGAAGTCTTGCTTGTAGGAAGACTCAGAGCCTGGGATATTTCTCCATTTCTGAAGTAAAACACACAGCAGTGTAATCATCCATTGATCACACTCTGCTTTAGAACAAGAAGCACGCTCTTGCTTTCTAGAGTCTCTAAGAGAGCAGGAAACGTGAGTGTGCTGAGAACAAAAGAACAGTGTTTCCTACACATACGGACATTATATAGTCCAACTCTGCTTCTGAAACTGATACAAAGCACTGGTCCTCTAACATCCAGTGCTTGTCTGTTAAGATGAGAAACGTGTGAGCTCAGTGAACGATGTAGTTCGTTTTTTGCAGAAATGTGACTGCTCGTACCTGAAACGAAGTCTTGCTTGTAGGAAGACACAGAGCCTGGGATTTAAGTCCATTTCTGAAGGGAAACACACAGCATAGTTCTCATCCATGGATCACACTCTGCTTTAGAGCGAGAAGCACACTCTAGCTTTCTAGAGTCTCTAATACAGCAGGAAATCTGAGTGTGCCCAGAACAAAAGAACGGTGTTTCCTACAAATATGGACATTATATAGTCCAACTCTTCTTCTGAAATTGATACAAAGCACTGGTCCTCTAACATTCAATGCTTGTCAGTTAAGATGAGAAACGTGTGAGCATCGTGAACGATGTAGTTCGTTTGAGCAGAAAACTGACGGCCCTTATCTGAATCGAAGTCTTGCTTGTAGGAAGACATAGAGCCTGGGATTTATCTACTTTTCTGAAGGGAAACACACAGCATAGTTTTCATCCATGGATCACACTCTGCTTTAGAGCGAGAAGCACGCTCTTGCTTTCTAAAGTCTCTAAGACAGCAGGAAAAGTGAGTGTGCTGAGAACAAAAGAACGGTGTTTCCTACATATATGGACCATATGTAGTCCAACTCTGCTTCTGAAACAGATACAAAGAACTGGTACTCTACATCCAATGCTTGTCAGTTAAGATGAGAAACGTGTGAGCTCAGTGAACGATGTAGTTCTTTTGAGCTGAAAAGTGACTGCCCTTACCTGAAACGAAGTCTTGCTTGTAGGGAGACTCAGAGCCTGGGATTTAACTCCATTTCTGAAGTGAAACACACAGCATAGTTCTCATCCATGGATCACACTCTGCTTTAGAGCGAGAGCACGCTCTTGCTTTCTAGAGTCTCTAAGACAGCAGGAAACTTGAGTGTGCTGAGAACAAAAGAACGGTGTTTCCTACACATACGGACCATATCTAGTCCAACTCTTCTTCTGAAACTGATAGAATGCACTGGTCCTCTAACATCCAATGCTTGTCAGTTAAGATGAGAAACGTGTGAGCTTTGTGAATGATGTAGTTCCTTTGAACTGAAAAGTGACTGCCCTTACCTGAAACGAATTCTTGCTTGTAGTAAGACACAGAGCCTGGGATTTAAGTCCATTTCTGAAGGTAAACACACAGCATAGTTCTCATCCATGGATCACACTCTGTTTTAGAGCGAGAGCCACACTCTAGCTTTCTAGAGTCTCTAATACAGCAGGAAATCTCAGTGTGCCCAGAACAAAAGAACGGTGTTTCCTACACATACGGACTATATGTAGTCCAAATCTTCTTCTGAAACTGATACAATGCACTGGTCCTCTAACATCCAATGCTTGTCAGTTAAGTTGAGAAACGTGTGAGCTTCGTTAATGATGTAGTTCGTTTGAGCAAAAAAGTGACTGTCCTTACCTGAAACGAAGTCTTGCTTGTAGGAAGACTCAGAGCCTGGGATTTTACTCCATTTCTGAAGTGAAAAACACAGCAGTGTTCTCATCCATCGATCACACTCTGCTTTAGAACAAGAAGCACGATCTTGCTTTCTAGAGTCTCTAAGACAGCAAGAAACGTGAGTTTGCTGAGAACAAAAGATCAGTGTTTCCTACACATATGGACCATATGTAGTCCAAATCTGCTTCTGAAACTGATACAAAGCACTGACCCTCTAACATCCAATGCTTGTCAGTTAAGATGAGAAACGTGTGAGCTTCGTGAACGATGTAGTTCGTTTGAGCAGAAAACTGACTGCCCTTACCTGAAACGAAGTCTTGCTTATAGGAAGACTCAGAGCCTGGGATTTAACTCAATTTCTGAAGTGAAACACACAGCATAGTTCTCATCCATTGATCACACTCTGCTTTAGAACAAGAAGCACGCTCTTGCTTTCTAGAATCTCTAAGACAGCAGGAAACATGAGTTTGCTGAGACCAAAAGAACGGTGTTTCCTACACATACGGACCATATCTAGTCCAACTCTTCTTCTGAAACTGATACAAAGCACTGGTCCTCTACCATCCAATGCTTGTCAGTTAAGATGAGAAACGTGTGAGCTCCGTGAAAGATGTAGTTCGTTTGAGCTGTAAAGTGACTGCCCTTACCTGAAACGAAGTCTTGCTTGTAGGAAGACATAGAGCCTGGGATTTAACTCCTTTTCTGAAGGGAAACACACAGCATAGTTTTCATCCATGGATCACACTCTGCTTTAGAGCGAGAAGCACGCTCTTGTTTTCTAAATTCTCTAAGACAGCAGGAAACGTGAGTGTCCTGAGAACAAAAGAACGGTGTTTCCTACACATATGGACCATATGTAGTCCAACTCTGCTTCTGAAGCAGATACAAAGCACTGGTACTCTAACATCCAATGCTTGTCAGTTAAGATGAGAAACGTGTGAGCTCAGTGAACGATGTAGTTCTTTTGAGCTGAAAAGTGACTGCCCTTACCTGAAACGAAGTCTTGCTTGTAGGGAGACTCAGAGCCTGGGATTTAACTCATTTCTGAAGTGAAACACACAGCATAGTTCTCATCCATGGATCACACTCTGCTTTAGAGCGAGAAGCACGCTCTTGCTTTCTAGAGTCTCTAAGACAGCAGGAAACGTGAGTGTGCTGAGAACAAAAGAACAGTGTTTCCTACACATACGGACCATATCTAGTCCAACTCTTCTTCTGAAACTGATAGAATGCACTGGTCCTCTAACATCCAATGCTTGTCAGTTAAGATGAGAAACGTGTGAGCTTTGTGAATGATGTAGTTCCTTTGAACTGAAAAGTGACTGCCCTTACCTGAAACGAATTCTTGCTTGTAGTAAGACACAGAGCTTGGGATTTAAGTCCATTTCTGAAGGGAAACACACAGCATAGTTCTCATCCATTGATCACACTCTGCATTAGAACAAGAAGCACGCTATTGCTTTCTAGAATCTCTAAGACAGCAGGAAACGTGAGTTTGCTGAGACCAAAAGAACGGTGTTTCCTACACATACGGACCATATCTAGTCCAACTCTGCTTCTGAAACTGATACAAAGCACTGGTCCTCTACCATCCAATGCTTGTCTGTTAAGATGAGAAACGTGTGAGCTCCGTGAAAGATGTAGTTCATTTGAGCTGAAAAGTGACTGCCCTTACCTGAAACGAAGTCTTGCTTGTAGGAAGACATAGAGCCTGGGATTTAACTACTTTTCTGAAGGGAAACACACAGCATAGTTTTCATCCATGGATCACACTCTGCTTTAGAGCGAGGAGCACGCTCTTGCTTTCTAAAGTCTCTAAGACAGCAGGAAACGTGAGTGTACTGAGAACAAAAGAACGGTGTTTCCTTCACATATGGACCATATGTAGTCCAACTCTGCTTCTGAAACAGATACAAAGCACAGGTACTCTAACATCCAACGCTTGTCAGTTAAGATGAGAAACGTGTGAGCTCAGTGAACGATGTAGTTCTTTTGAGCTGAAAAGTGACTGCCCTTACCTGAAACGAAGTCTTGCTTGTAGGGAGACTCAGAGCCTGGGATTTAACTCCATTTCTGAAGTGAAACACACAGCATAGTTCTAGTCCGTGGATCACACTCAGCTTTAGAGCGAGAAGCACGCTCTTGCTTTCTAGAGTCTCTAAGACAGCAGGAAATGTGTGTGCCCAGAACAAAAGAACGGTGTTTCCTACACATATGGACATTATATAGTCCAACTCTGCTTCTGAAACTGATAAAAAGCACTGGTCCTCTAAAATCCAATGCTTGTCTGTTAAGATGAGAAACGTGTGAGCTTTGTGAACGATGTAGTTCGTTTGAGCTGAAAAGTGACTGCCCTTACCTGAAACGAAGTCTTGCCTGTAGGAAGACACAGAGCCTGGGATTTAACTCCATTTATGAAGGGAACCACACAGCATAGTTTTCATCCATGGATCACACTCTGCTTTAGAGCAAGAGGCACGCTCTTGCTTTCTAGATTCTCTAATACAGCAGGAAATCTGAGTGTGCCCAGAACAAAAGAAGGGTGTTTCCTACACATACGGACTATATGTAGTCCAAATCTGCTTCTGAAACTGATACAAAGTACTGTCCTTCTAACATCCAATGGTTGTCAGTTAAGATGAGAAACGTGTGAGCCCGTGAATGATGTAGTTCATTTGAGCAGAAAAGTGACTGCCCTTACCTGAATTGAAGTCTTGCTTGTAGGAAGACTCAGAGCCTGGGATATTTCTCCATTTCTGAAGTAAAACACACAGCAGTGTAATCATCCATTGATCACACTCTGCTTTAGAACAAGAAGCACGCTCTTGCTTTCTAGAGTCTCTAAGACAGCAGGAAACGTGAGTGTGCTGAGAACAAAAGAACAGTGTTTCCTACACATACGGACATTATATAGTCCAACTCTGCTTCTGAAACTGATACAAAGCACTGGTCCTCTAACATCCAGTGCTTGTCTGTTAAGATGAGAAACGTGTGAGCTCAGTGAACGATGTAGTTCGTTTTTTGCAGAAATGTGACTGCTCGTACCTGAAACGAAGTCTTGCTTGTAGGAAGACACAGAGCCTGGGATTTAAGTCCATTTCTGAAGGGAAACACACAGCATAGTTCTCATCCATGGATCACACTCTGCTTTAGAGCGAGAAGCACACTCTAGCTTTCTAGAGTCTCTAATACAGCAGGAAATCTGAGTGTGCCCAGAACAAAAGAACGGTGTTTCCTACAAATATGGACATTATATAGTCCAACTCTTCTTCTGAAATTGATACAAAGCACTGGTCCTCTAACATTCAATGCTTGTCAGTTAAGATGAGAAACGTGTGAGCATCGTGAACGATGTAGTTCGTTTGAGCAGAAAACTGACGGCCCTTATCTGAATCGAAGTCTTGCTTGTAGGAAGACATAGAGCCTGGGATTTATCTACTTTTCTGAAGGGAAACACACAGCATAGTTTTCATCCATGGATCACACTCTGCTTTAGAGCGAGAAGCACGCTCTTGCTTTCTAAAGTCTCTAAGACAGCAGGAAAAGTGAGTGTGCTGAGAACAAAAGAACGGTGTTTCCTACATATATGGACCATATGTAGTCCAACTCTGCTTCTGAAACAGATACAAAGAACTGGTACTCTACATCCAATGCTTGTCAGTTAAGATGAGAAACGTGTGAGCTCAGTGAACGATGTAGTTCTTTTGAGCTGAAAAGTGACTGCCCTTACCTGAAACGAAGTCTTGCTTGTAGGGAGACTCAGAGCCTGGGATTTAACTCCATTTCTGAAGTGAAACACACAGCATAGTTCTCATCCATGGATCACACTCTGCTTTAGAGCGAGAGCACGCTCTTGCTTTCTAGAGTCTCTAAGACAGCAGGAAACTTGAGTGTGCTGAGAACAAAAGAACGGTGTTTCCTACACATACGGACCATATCTAGTCCAACTCTTCTTCTGAAACTGATAGAATGCACTGGTCCTCTAACATCCAATGCTTGTCAGTTAAGATGAGAAACGTGTGAGCTTTGTGAATGATGTAGTTCCTTTGAACTGAAAAGTGACTGCCCTTACCTGAAACGAATTCTTGCTTGTAGTAAGACACAGAGCCTGGGATTTAAGTCCATTTCTGAAGGTAAACACACAGCATAGTTCTCATCCATGGATCACACTCTGTTTTAGAGCGAGAGGCACACTCTAGCTTTCTAGAGTCTCTAATACAGCAGGAAATCTCAGTGTGCCCAGAACAAAAGAACGGTGTTTCCTACACATACGGACTATATGTAGTCCAAATCTTCTTCTGAAACTGATACAATGCACTGGTCCTCTAACATCCAATGCTTGTCAGTTAAGTTGAGAAACGTGTGAGCTTCGTTAATGATGTAGTTCGTTTGAGCAAAAAAGTGACTGTCCTTACCTGAAACGAAGTCTTGCTTGTAGGAAGACTCAGAGCCTGGGATTTTACTCCATTTCTGAAGTGAAAAACACAGCAGTGTTCTCATCCATCGATCACACTCTGCTTTAGAACAAGAAGCACGATCTTGCTTTCTAGAGTCTCTAAGACAGCAAGAAACGTGAGTTTGCTGAGAACAAAAGATCAGTGTTTCCTACACATATGGACCATATGTAGTCCAAATCTGCTTCTGAAACTGATACAAAGCACTGACCCTCTAACATCCAATGCTTGTCAGTTAAGATGAGAAACGTGTGAGCTTCGTGAACGATGTAGTTCGTTTGAGCAGAAAACTGACTGCCCTTACCTGAAACGAAGTCTTGCTTATAGGAAGACTCAGAGCCTGGGATTTAACTCAATTTCTGAAGTGAAACACACAGCATAGTTCTCATCCATTGATCACACTCTGCTTTAGAACAAGAAGCACGCTCTTGCTTTCTAGAATCTCTAAGACAGCAGGAAACATGAGTTTGCTGAGACCAAAAGAACGGTGTTTCCTACACATACGGACCATATCTAGTCCAACTCTTCTTCTGAAACTGATACAAAGCACTGGTCCTCTACCATCCAATGCTTGTCAGTTAAGATGAGAAACGTGTGAGCTCCGTGAAAGATGTAGTTCGTTTGAGCTGTAAAGTGACTGCCCTTACCTGAAACGAAGTCTTGCTTGTAGGAAGACATAGAGCCTGGGATTTAACTACTTTTCTGAAGGGAAACACACAGCATAGTTTTCATCCATGGATCACACTCTGCTTTAGAGCGAGAAGCACGCTCTTGCTTTCTAAATTCTCTAAGACAGCAGGAAACGTGAGTGTCCTGAGAACAAAAGAACGGTGTTTCCTACACATATGGACCATATGTAGTCCAACTCTGCTTCTGAAGCAGATACAAAGCACTGGTACTCTAACATCCAATGCTTGTCAGTTAAGATGAGAAACGTGTGAGCTCAGTGAACGATGTAGTTCTTTTGAGCTGAAAAGTGACTGCCCTTACCTGAAACGAAGTCTTGCTTGTAGGGAGACTCAGAGCCTGGGATTTAACTCCATTTCTGAAGTGAAACACACAGCATAGTTCTCATCCATGGATCACACTCTGCTTTAGAGCGAGAAGCACGCTCTTGCTTTCTAGAGTCTCTAAGACAGCAGGAAACGTGAGTGTGCTGAGAAAAAAAGAACAGTGTTTCCTACACATACGGACCATATCTAGTCCAACTCTTCTTCTGAAACTGATAGAATGCACTGGTCCTCTAACATCCAATGCTTGTCAGTTAAGATGAGAAACGTGTGAGCTTTGTGAATGATGTAGTTCCTTTGAACTGAAAAGTGACTGCCCTTACCTGAAACGAATTCTTGCTTGTAGTAAGACACAGAGCTTGGGATTTAAGTCCATTTCTGAAGGGAAACACACAGCATAGTTCTCATCCATGGATCACACTCTGCCTTAGAGCGAGAAGCACACTCTAGCTTTCTAGAGTCTCTAATACAGCAGGAAATCTGAGTGTGCCCAGAACAAAAGAACGGGGTTTCCTACACATGTGGACCATATGTAGTCCAAATCTGCTTCTGAAACTGATACAAAGCACTGTCCTTCTAACATCCAATGGTTGTCAGTTATGATGAGAAACGTGTGAGCTCATGAATGATGTAGTTCGTTTGAGCAGAAAAGTGACTGCCATTACCTGAATTGAAGTCTTGCTTGTAGGAAGACTCAGGGCCTGGGATATTTCTCCATTTCTGAAGTAAAACACACAGCAGTGTAATCATCCATTGATCACACTCTGCTTTAGAACAGGAAGCACGCTCTTGCTTTCTAGAGTCTCTAAGACAGCAGGAAACGTGAGTGTGCTGAGAACAAAAGAACAGTGTTTCCTACACATACGGACATTATATAGTCCAACTCTGCTTCTGAAACTGATACAAAGCACTGGTCCTCTAACATCCAGTGCTTGTCTGTTAAGATGAGAAACATGTGAGCTCAGTGAACGATGTAGTTCGTTTTTTGCAGAAAAGTGACTGCTCCTACCTGAAACGAAGTCTTCCTTGTAGGAAGACACAGAGCCTGGGATTTAAGTCCATTTCTGAAGGGAAACACACAGCATAGTTCTCATCCATGAATCACACTCTTCTTTAGAGCGAGAAGCACACTCTAGCTTTCTAGAGTCTCTAATACGGCAGGAAATCTGAGTGTGCCCAGAACAAAAGAACGGTGTTTCCTACAAATATGGACATTATATAGTCCAACTCTACTTCTGAAACTGATAAAAAGCACTGATCCTCTAACATCCAATGCTTGTCAATTAAGATGAGAAACGTGTGAGCTTTGTGAACGATGTAGTTCGTTTGAGCTGAAAAGTGACTGCCCTTACCTGAAACGAAGTCTTGCCTGTAGGAAGACACAGAGCCTGGGATTTAACTCCATTTCTGAAGGGAACCACACAGCATAGTTTTCATCCATGGATCACACTCTGCTTTAGAGCAAGAAGCACGCTCTTGCTTTCTAGATTCTCTAATACAGCAGGAAATCTGAGTGTGCCCAGAACAAAAGAACGGTGTTTCCTACACATACGGACTATATGTAGTCCAAATCTTCTTCTGAAACTGATACAATGCACTGGTCCTCTAACATCCAATGCTTGTCAGTTAAGAGGAGAAACGTGTGAGCTTCGTGAACGATGTAGTTCCTTTGAGCAGAAAATTGACGGCCCTTACCTGAAACGAAGTCTTGCTTGTAGGAAGACACAGAGCCTGGGATTTAACTCCATTTCTAAAGTGAAACACACAGCATAGTTCTCGTCCATTGATCACACTCTGCTTTAGAACAAGAAGCACGCTCTTGCTTTCTAGAATCTCTAAGACAGCAGGAAACGTGAGTTTTCTGAGAACAAAAAAAAGGCGTTTCCTACACATACGGACCATATCTAGTCCAACTCTGCTTCTGAAACTGATAAAAGCACTGGTCCTCTAGCATCCAATGCTTGTCTGTTAAGATGAGAAACGTGTGAGCTCCGTGAAAGGTGTAGTTCGTTTGAGCTGAAAAGTGACTGCCCTTACCTGAAACGAAGTCTTGCTTGTAGGAAGACACAGAGCCTGGGATTTAAGTCCATTTCTGAAGGGAAACACACAGCATAGTTCTCATCCATGGATCACACTCTGCTTTAGAGCGAGAAGCACGCTCTGGAATTATAAAGTCTCTAAGAAAGCAGGAAACGTGAGTGTGCTGAGAACAAAAGAACGGTGTTTCCTACATATACGGACCATATCTAGTCCAACTCTGCTTCTGAAACTGATACAAAGCACTGGTACTCTAACATCCAATGCTTATCAGTTAAGATGAGAAACGTGTGAGCTCAGTGAATGATGTAGTTTGTTTGAGCTGAAAAGTGACTGCCCTTACCTGAAACGAAGTTTTGATTGTAGGGAGACTCAGAGCCTGTGATTTAACTCCATTTCTGAAGGGAAACACACAGCATAGTTCTCATCCATGGATCACACTCTGCTTTAGAGCGAGAAGCACGCTCTTGCTTTCTAGAGCCTCTAAGACAGCAGGAAACGTGAGTGTGCTGAGAACAAAAGAACGGAGTTTCCTACACATACGGACCATATCTAGTCCAACTCTTCTTCTGAAACTGATAGAATGCACTGGTCCTCTAACATCCAATGCTTGTCATTTAAGATGAGAAACGTGTGAGCTTTGTGAATGATGTAGTTCCTTTGAACTGAAAAGTGACTGCCCTTACCTGAAACGAATTCTTGCTTTTAGTAAGACACAGAGCCTGGGATTTAAGTCCATTTCTGAAGGGAAACACACAGCATAGTTCTCATCCATGGATCACACTCTGCTTTAGAGCGAGAAGCACGCTCTTGCTTTCTAGAGTCTCTAATACAGCAGGAAATCTGAGTGTGCCCAGAAAAAAAGAACGGTGTTTCCTCCACATATGGACCATATGTAGTCCAAAACTTCTTCTGAAACTGATACAAAGCACTGACCCTCTAACATCCAATGCTTGTCAGTTAAGATGAGAAACGTGTGAGCTTCGTGAACGATGTAGTTTGTTTGAGCAGAAAAGTGACTGCATTACCTGAATTGAAGTATTGCATGTAGGAAGACTCAGAGTCTGGAATTTAACTCCATTTCTGAAGTAAAACACACAGCAGTGTAATCATCCATTGATCACACTCTGCTTTAGAACAAGAAGCACGCTCTTGCTTTCTAGACTCTCGAAGACAGCAGGAAAAATGAGTGTGCTGAGAACAACAGAACAGTGTTTCCTACACATATGGACATTATATAGTCCAACTCTGCTTCTGAAACTGATACAAAGCACTGGTCCTCTAACATCCAATGCTTGTCTGTTAAGTTGAGAAACGTGTGAGCTCAGTGAACGATGTAGTTCGTTTGAGCAGAGAAGTGACTGCTCCTCCCTGAAATGAAGTCTTGCTTGTAGGAAGACACAGAGTCTGGGATTTAACTCCATTTCTGAAGGCAAACACACAGCATACTTCTCATCCATGGATCACACTCTGCTTTAGTGCGAGAAGCACGCTCATGCTTTCTAGAGTCTCTAAGACAGCAGGAAACGTGAGTGTGCTGAGAACAAAAGAACGGTGTTTCCTACACATACGGACATTATATAGTCCAACTCTGCTTCTGAAACTGATACAAAGCATTGGTCCTCTAACATCCAATGCTTGTCTGTTAAGATGAGAAACGTGTGAGCTCAGTGAACGATGTAGTTCGTTTGAGCAGAAAAGTGACTGCTCTTACCTGAAACGATTCTTGCTTGTAGGAAGACACAGAGCCTGGGATTTAACTCCATTTCTGAAGGGAAACACACAGCATAGTTCTCATCCATGGATCACACTCTGCTTTAGAGCGAGAAGCACGCTCATGCTTTCTAGAGTCTCTAAGACAGCAGGAATCGTGAGTGTGCTGAGAACAAAAGAACGGTGTTTCCTACACATACAGACCATATCTAGTCCAACTCTTCTTCTGAAACTGATACAAAGCACTGGTCCTCTAACATCAAATGCTTGTCAATTAAGATGAGAAACGTGTGAGCTTCGTGAACGTAGTAGTTCGTTTGAGCAGAAAACTGACTGCCCTTACCTGAAACTAAGTCTTTCTTGTAGGAAGACTCAGAGCCTGGGATTTAACTCCATTTCTAAAGTGAAACACACAGCACAGTTCTCATCCATTGATCACACTCTGCTTTAGAACAAGAAGCATGCTCTTGCTTTCTAGAATCTCTAAGACAGCAGGAAACGTGAGTTTGCTGAGAACAAAAAAAAAGGCGTTTCCTACACATACGGACCATATCTAGTCCAACTCTGCTTCTGAAACTGATACAAAGCACTGGTCCTCTACCATCCAATGCTTGTCTGTTAAGATGAGAAATGTGTGAGCTCCGTGAAAGGTGTAGTTCGTTTGAGCTGAAAAGTGACTGCCCTTACCTGAAACGAAGTCTTGCTTATAGGAAGACACAGAGCCTGGGATTTAAGTCCATTTCTGAAGGGAAACACACAGCATAGATCTCATCCATGGATCACACTCTGCTTTAGAGCGAGAAGCACGCTCTTGAATTCTAAAGTCACTAAGACAGCAGGAAACGTGAGTGTGCTGAGCACAAAAGAATGGTGTTTCCTACACATACGGACCATATCTAGTCCAACTCTGCTTCTGAAACAGATACAAAGCACTGGTACTCTAACATCCAATGCTTTTCAGTTAAGATGAGAAACGTGTGAGCTCAGTGAATGATGTAGTTCGTTTGAGGTGAAAAGTGACTGCCATTACCTGAAACGAAGTCTTGCTTGTAGGATGACTCAGAGCCTGGGATTTAACTCCATTTCTGAAGGGAAACACACAGCATAGTTCTCATCCATGGATCACACTCTGCTTTAGAGCGAGAAGCACGCTCTTGCTTTCTAGAGTCTCTAAGAGAGCAGGAAACGTGAGTGTGCTGAGAACAAAAGAACGGTGTTTCCTACACATACAGACCATATCTAGTCCAACTCTTCTTCTGAAACTGATAGAATGCACTGGTCCTCTAACATCCAATGCTTGTCATTTAAGATGAAAAACGTGTGAGCTTTGTGAATGATGTAGTTCCTTTGAACTGAAAAGTGACTGCCCTTACCTGAAACGAATTCTTGCTTGTAGTAAGACACAGAGCCTGGGATTTAAGTCCATTTCTGAAGGGAAACACACAGCATAGTTCTCATCCATGGATCACACTCTGCTTTAGAGCGAGAAGCACACTCTAGCTTTCTAGAGTCTCTAATACAGCAGGAAATCTGAGTGTGCCCAGAACAAAAGAACGGTGTTTCCTACACATATGGACCATATGTAGTCCAAATCTGCTTCTGAAACTGATACAAATCACTGACCCTCTAACATCCAATGCTTGTCAGTTAAGATGAGAAACGTGTGAGCTTCGTGAACAATGTAGTTCGTTTGAGCAGAAAAGTGACTGCCCTTACCTTAATTGAAGTCTTGCTTGTAGGAAGACTCAGAGCCTGGATTTTAACTCCATTTCTGAAGTAAAACACACAGCAGTGTAATCATCCATTGATCACACTCTGCTTTAGAACAAGAAGCACGCTCTTGCTTTCTAGACGCTCTAAGACAGCAGGAAACGTGAGTGTGCTGAGAACAAAAGAACGGTGTTTCCTACACATACGGACATTATATAGTCCAACTCTGCTTCTGAAACTGATAAAAAGCACTGGTCCTCTAAAATCTAATGCTTGTCTCTGAAGATGAGAAACGTGTGAGCTTTGTGAATGATGTAGTTCGTTTGAGCTGAAAAATGACTGCCCTTACCTGAAACGAAGTCTTGCCTGTAGGAAGACACAGAGCCTGGGATTTAACTCCATTTCTGAAGGGAAAAACACAGCATAGTTTTCATCCATGGATCACACTCTGCTTTAGAGCAAGAAGCACGCTCTTGCTTTCTAGATTCTCTAATACAGCAGGAAATCTGAGTGTGCCCAGAACAAAAGAACGGTGTTTCCTACACATACTGACTATATGTAGTTCAAATCTTCTGAAACTGATACAATGCACTGGTCCTCTAACATCCAATGCTTGTCAGTTTAGATGAGAAATGTGTGAGCTTCATGAAAGATGTAGTTCCTTTGAGCAGAAAAGTGACTGCCCTTACCTGAAACGAAGTCTTGCGTGTAGGGAGACGCAGAGCATGGGATTTAACTCCATTTCTGAAGTGAAACACACAGCATTGTCTCATCCATTGATCACACTCTGCTTTAGAACAAGAAGCACGCTCTTGCTTTCTAGAGTCTCTAGGACAGCAGGAAACGTGAGTGTGCTGAGAACAAAAGAACGGTGTTTCCTACACATACAGACCATATCTAGTCCAACTCTGCTTCTGAAACTGATACAAAGCACTGGTACTCTACCATCCAATGCTTGTCTGTTAAGATGAGAAACGTGTGAGCTCCGTGAAAGATGTAGTTCGTTTGAGCTGAAAAGTGACTGCCCTTAACTGAAACGAAGTCTTGCTTGTAGGGAGACTCAGAGCCTGGGATTTAACTCCATTTCTGAAGGGAAACACACAGCATAGTTCTCATCCATGGATCACAGTCTGGTTTAGAGCAAGAAGCACGCTCTTGCTTTCTAGAGTCTCTAATACAGCAGGAAATCTGAGTGTGCCCAGAACAAAAGAACGGTGTTTCCTACACATACGGACCATATCTAGTCCAACTCTTCTTCTGAAACTCATACAAAGCACTGGTCCTTTAACATCCAATGCTTGTCTGTTAAGATGAGAAGCATGTGAGCTTCGTGAACGATGTAGTTCGTTTGAGCAGAAAAGTGACTGCCCTTACCTGAACCGAAGTCTTGCTTGTAGGAAGAGTCAGAGCCTGGGATTTAACTCCATTTCTAAAGTGAAACACAGAGCAGTGTTCTCTTCCATTGATCACACTCTGCTTTAGAACAAGAAGCACGCTCTTGCTTTCTAGAATCTCTAAGACAGCAGGAAACGTGAGTTTGCTGAGAAAAAAAGAACGGTGTATCCTACACATACAGACCATATCTAGTCCAACTCTGCTTCTGAAACTGATACAAAGCACTGGACCTCTACCATCCAATGCTTGTCTGTTAAGATGAGAAACGTGTGAGCTTCGTGAATGATGTAGTTCGTTTGAGCAGAAAAGTGACTGCATTACCTGAATTGAAGTCTTGCATGTAGGAAGACTCAGAGTCTGGAATTTAACTACATTTCTGAAGTAAAACACACAGCATAGTTCTCATCCATGGATCACACTCTGCTTTAGAGCGAGAAGCACGCTCTTGAATTCTAAAGTCTCTAAGAAAGCAGGAAACGTGAGTGTGCTGAGAACAAAAGAACGGTGTTTCCTACACATACGGACCATATCTAGTCCAACTCTGCTTCTGAAACAGACACAAAGCACTGGTACTCTAACATCCAATGCTTGTCAGTTAAGATGAGAAACGTGTGAGCTCAGTGAATGATGTAGTTCGTTTGAGCTGAAAAGTGACTGCCCTTACCTGAAACGAAGTCTTGCTTGTAGGGAGACTCAGAGCCTGGGATTTAACTCCATTTCTGAAGGGAAACACACAGAATAGTTCTCATCCATGGATCACACTCTGCTTTAGAGCGAGAAGCACGCTCTTGCTTTCTAGAGTCTCTAAGACAGCAGGAAACGTGAGTGTGCTGAGAACAAAAGAACGGTGTTTCCTACACATACGGACCATATCTAGTCCAACTCTGCTTCTGAAACTGATACAAAGCACTGGTACTCTAACATCCAATTCTTGTCAGTTAAGATGAGAAACGTGTGAGCTCAGTGAATGATGTAGTTTGTTTGAGCTGAAAAGTGACTGCCCTTACCTGAAACGAAGTCTTGCTTGTAGGGAGACTCAGAGCCTGGGATTTAACTCCATTTCTGAAGGGAAACACACAGCATAGTTCTCATCCATGGATCACACTCTGCTTTAGAGCGAGAAGCACGCTCTTGCTTTCTAGAGCCTCTAAGAGAGCAGGAAACGTGAGTGTGCTGAGAACAAAAGAACGGTGTTTCCTACACATACGGACCATATCTAGTCCAACTCTTCTTCTGAAACTGATAGAATGCACTGGTCCTCTAACATCCAATGCTTGTCATTTAAGATGAGAAACGTGTGAGCTTTGTGAATGATGTAGTTCCTTTGAACTGAAAAGTGACTGCCCTTACCTGAAACGAATTCTTGCTTTTAGTAAGACACAGAGCCTGGGATTTAAGTCCATTTCTGAAGGGAAACACACAGCATAGTTCTCATCCATGGATCACACTCTGCTTTAGAGCGAGAAGCACGCTCTTGCTTTTTAGAGTCTCTAATACAGCAGGAAATCTGAGTGTGCCCAGAAAAAAAGAACGGTGTTTCCTACACATATGGGCCATATGTAGTCCAAAACTGCTTCTGAAACTGATACAAAGCACTGACCCTCTAACATCCAATGCTTGTCAGTTAAGATGAGAAACGTGTGAGCTTCGTGAACGATGTAGTTCATTTGAGCAGAAAAGTGACTGCATTACCTGAATTGAAGTCTTGCATGTAGGAAGACTCAGAGTCTGGAATTTAACTCCATTTCTGAAGTAAAACACACAGCAGTGTAATCATCCATTGATCACACTCTGCTTTAGAACAAGAAGCACGCTCTTGCTTTCTAGACTCTCTAAGACAGCAGGAAAAGTGAGTGTGCTGAGAACAACAGAACGGTGTTTCCTACACATATGGACATTATATAGTCCAACTCTGCTTCTGAAACTGATATAAAGCACTGGTCCTCTAACATCCAATGCTTGTCTGTTAAGTTGAGAAACGTGTGAGCTCAGTGAACGATGTAGTTCGTTTGAGCAGAGAAGTGACTGCTCCTCCCTGAAATGAAGTCTTGCTTGTAGGAAGACACAGAGCCTGGGATTTAACTCCATTTCTGAAGGGAAACACACAGCATAGTTCTCATCCATGGATCACACTCTGCTTTAGATCGAGAAGCACGCTCATGCTTTCTAGAGTCTCTAAGACAGCAGGAAACGTGAGTGTGCTGAGAACAAAAGAACGGTGTTTCCTACACATACAGACCATATCTAGTCCAACTCTTCTTCTGAAACTGATACAAAGCACTGGTCCTCTAACATCAAATGCTTGTCAATTAAGATGAGAAACGTGTGAGCTTCGTGAACGATGTAGTTCGTTTGAGCAGAAAACTGACTGCCCTTACCTGAAACTAAGTCTTTCTTGTAGGAAGACTCAGAGCCTGGGATTTAACTCCATTTCTAAAGTGAAACACACAGCACAGTTCTCATCCATTGATCACACTCTGCTTTAGAACAAGAAGCACGCTCTTGCTTTCTAGAATCTCTAAGACAGCAGGAAACGTGAGTTTGCTGAGAACAAAAAAAAGGCGTTTCCTACACATACGGACCATATCTAGTCCAACTCTGCTTCTGAAACTGATACAAAGCACTGGTCCTCTACCATCCAATGCTTGTCTGTTAAGATGAGAAACGTGTGAGATCCGTGAAAGGTGTAGTTCGTTTGAGCTGAAAAGTGACTGCCCTTACCTGAAACGAAGTCTTGCTTGTAGGAAGACACAGAGCCTGGGATTTAAGTCTATTTCTGAAGGGAAACACACAGCATAGATCTCATCCATGGATCACACTCTGCTTTAGAGCGAGAAGCACGCTCTTGAATTCTAAAGTCTCTAAGACAGCAGGAAACGTGAGTGTGCTGAGCACAAAAGAACGGTGTTTCCTACACATACGGAACATATCTAGTCCAACTCTGCTTCTGAAACAGATACAAAGCACTGGTACTCTAACATCCAATGCTTTTCAGTTAAGATGAGAAACGTGTGAGCTCAGTGAATGATGTAGTTCATTTGAGCTGAAAAGTGACTGCCCTTACCTGAAACGAAGTCTTGCTTGTAGGATGACTCAGAGCCTGGGATTTAACTCCATTTCTGAAGGGAAACACACAGCATAGTTCTCATCCATGGATCACACTCTGCTTTAGAGCGAGAAGCACGCTCTTGCTTTCTAGAGTCTCTAAGAGAGCAGGAAACGTGAGTGTGCTGAGAACAAAAGAACGGTGTTTCCTACACATACAGACCATATCTAGTCCAACTCTTCTTCTGAAAGTGATAGAATGCACTGGTCTTCTAACATCCAATCCTTGTCATTTAAGATGAAAAACGTGTGAGCTTTGTGAATGATGTAGTTCCTTTGAACTGAAAAGTGACTGCCCTTACCTGAAACGAATTCTTGCTTGTAGTAAGACACAGAGCCTGGGATTTAAGTCCATTTCTGAAGGGAAACACACAGCATAGTTCTCATCCATGGATCACACTCTGCTTTAGAGCGAGAAGCACACTCTAGCTTTCTAGAGTCTCTAATACAGCAGGAAATCTGAGTGTGCCCAGAAAAAAAGAACGGTGTTTCCTACACATATGGACCATATGTAGTCCAAAACTGCTTCTGAAACTGATACAAAGCACTGACCCTCTAACATCCAATGCTTGTCAGTTAAGATGAGAAACGTGTGAGCTTCGTGAACGATGTAGTTCGTTTGAGCAGAAAAGTGACTGCCCTTACCTGAATTGAAGTCTTTCTTGTAGGAAGACTCAGAGTCTGGAATTTAACTCCATTTCTGAAGTAAAACACACAGCAGTGTAATCATCCATTGATCACACTCTGCTTTAGAGCAAGAAGCACGCTCTTGCTTTCTAGACTCTCTAAGACAGCAGGAAACGTGAGTGTGCTGAGAACAAAAGAACGGTGTTTCCTACACATATGGACATTATATAGTCCAACTCTTCTTCTGAAACTGATAAAAAGCACTGGTCCACCAAAATCCAATGCTTGTCTGTTAAGATGAGAAACGTGTGAGCTTCGTGAACGATGTAGTTCGTTTGAGCTGATAAGTGACTGCCCTTACCTGAAACGAAGTCTTGCCTGTAGGAAGACACAGAGCCTGGGATTTAACTACATTTCTGAAGGGAACCACACAGCATAGTTTTCATCCATGGATCACACTCTGCTTTAGAGCAAGAGGCATGCTCTTGCTTTCTAGATTCTCTAATAAAGCAGGAAATCTGAGTGTGCCCAGAACAAAAGAACGGTGTTTCCTACACATACGGACTATATGTAGTCCAAATCTTCTTCTGAAACTGATACAGTGCACTGGTCCTCTAACATCCAATGCTTGTCAGTTAAGAGGAGAAACGTGTGAGCTTCGTGAACGATGTAGTTCCTTTGAGCAGAAAAGTGACTGCCCTTACCTGAAACGAAGTCTTGCTTGTAGGGAGACTCAGAGCATGGGATTTAACTCCATTTCTGAAGTTAAACACACAGCATTGTCTCATCCATTGATCACACTCTGCAATAGAACAAGAAGCACGCTCTTGCTTTCTAGAGTCTCTAAGACAGCAGGAAACGTGAGTGTGCTGAGAAAAAAAGAACGGTGGTTCCTACACATACAGACCATATCTAGTCCAACTCTGCTTCTGAAACAGATACAAAGCACTGGTACTCTAACATCCAATGCTTGTCAGTTAAGATGAGAAACGTGTGAGCTTTGTGAATGATGTTGTTCCTTTGAGCTGAAAAGTGACTGCCCTTACGTGAAACGAAGTCTTGCTTATAGTAAGACAAAGAGCCTGTGATTTAAGTCCATTTCTGAAGGGAAACACACAGCATAGTTCTCATCCATGGACCACACTCTGTTTTAGAGCGAGAAGCACACTCTAGCTTTCTAGAGTCTCTAATACTGCAGGTAATCTGAGTGTGCCCAGAACAAAAGAACGGTGTTTCCTACACATACGGACTATATGTAGTCCAAATCTTCTTCTGATATTGATACAATGCACTGGTCCTCTAACATCCAATGCTTGTCAGTTATGTTGAGAAACGTGTGAGCTTCGTGAAAGATGTAGTTCGTTTGAGCAAAAAAGTGACTGTCCTTACCTGAAAGGAAGTCTTGCTTGTAGGAAGACTCAGAGCCTGGGATTTTACTCCATTTCTGAAGTGAAACACACAGTAGTGTTCTCATCCATTGATCACACTCTGCTTTAGAACAAGAAGCACAATCTTGCTTTCTAGAGTCTCTAAGACAGCAGGAAACGTGAGTTTGCTGAGAACAAAAGAACGGTGTTTCCTACACATACAGACCATATCTAGTCCAACTCTGCTTCTGAAACTGATACAAAGCACTGGTCCTCTAACATCCAATGCTTGTCAGTTAAGATGAGAAACGTGTGAGCTTTGTGAATGATGTAGTTCCTTTGAACTGAAAAGTGACTGCCCTTACCTGAAACGAATTCTTGCTTGTAGTAAGACACAGAGCCTAGGATTTAAGTCCAATTCTGAAGGGAAACACACAGCATAGTTCTCATCCATGGATCACACTCTGCTTTAGAGCAAGAAGCACGCTCTTGCTTTCTAGATTCTCTAATACAGCAGGAAATCTGAGTGTGCCCAGAACAAAAGAACGGTGTTTCCTACACATACGGACCATATCTAGTCCAAGTCTTCTTCTGAAACTGATACAAAGCACTGGTCCTTTAACATCCAATGCTTGTCAGTTAAGATGAGTAACGTGTGAGCTTCGTGAACGATGTAGTTCGTTTGAGCAGAAAAGTGACTGCCCTTACCTTAATTGAGGTCTTGCTTGTAGGAAGACTCAGAGCCTGGGATTTAACTCCATTTCTGAAATAAAACACAAAGCAGTGCAATCATCCATTGATCACACTCTGCTTTAGAGCGAGAAGCATGCTCTTGATTTCTAGATTCTCTAATACAGCAGGAAATCTGAGTGTGCCCAGAAAAAAAGAACGGTGTATCCTACACATACAGACTATATGTAGTCCAAATCTGAAACTGATACAATGCACTGGTCCTCTAACATCCAATTCTTGTCAGTTAAGATGAGAAACGTGTGAGCTTCGTGAATGATGTAGTTCCTATGAGCAGAAAAGTGACTGCCCTTACCTGAAACGAAGTCTTGCCTGTAGGAAGACACAGAGCATGGGTTTTAACTCCATTTCTGAAGTGAAACACACAGCATAGTTTTCATCCATGGATCACATTCTGCTTTAGAGCAAGAAGCACGCTCTTGCTTTCTAGATTCTCTAATACAGCAGGAAATCTGAGTGTGCCCAGAAAAAAAGAACGGTGTATCCTTCACATACGGACTATATGTAGTCCAAATCTTCTTCTGAAACTGATACAATGCACTGGTCCTCTAACATCCAATGCTTGTCAGTGAAGATGAGAAACGTGTGAGCTTCGAGAACGATGTAGTTCGTTTGAGCAGAAAAGTGTCTGCCCTTACCTGAAACCAAGTCTTGCTTGTAGGAAGACTCAGAGCCTGGGCTTTAACTCCATTTCTGAAGTGAAACACACAGCATAGTTCTCATCCATTGATCCCACTCTGCTTTAGAACAAGAAGCACACTCTTGCTTTCTAGAATCTCTAAGACAGCAGGAAACGTGAGTTTGCTGAGAACA
The DNA here is from genome assembly GCA_949786385.1 of Onychomys leucogaster. Taxonomy (NCBI): domain Eukaryota; kingdom Metazoa; phylum Chordata; class Mammalia; order Rodentia; family Cricetidae; genus Onychomys; species Onychomys leucogaster. Next base: position 29,003 of record CATKUP010000505.1, read on the forward strand.
AAAGAACGGTGTTTCCTAAACATACGGACCATATCTAGTCCAACTCTGCTTCTGAAACTGATACAAAGCACTGGTCCTCTACCATCCAATGCTTGTATGTTAAGATGAGAAACGTGTGAGCTCAGTGAACGATGTAGTTCGTATGAGCTGAAAAGTGACTGCCCTTACCTGAAACAAAGTCTTGCTTGTAGGGAGACTCAGAGCCTGGCATTTAACTCCATTTCTGAAGGGAAACACACAGCATAGTTCTCATCCATGGATCACACTCTGCTTTAGAGCAAGAAGCACGCTCTTGCTTTCTAGAGTCTCTAATAAAGCAGGAAATCTGAGTGTGCCCAGAACAAAAGAACGGTGTTTCCTACACATACGGACCATATCTAGTCCAAGACTTCTGAAACTGATACAAAGCACTGGTCCTTTAACATCCAATGCTTGTCAGTTAAGATGAGTAACGTGTGAGCTTCGTGAACGATGTAGTTCGTTTGAGCAGAAAAGTGACTGCCCTTACCTTAATTGAGGTCTTGCTTGTAGGAAGACTCAGTGCCTGGGATTTAACTCCATTTCTGAAATAAAACACACAGCAGTGTAATCATCCATTGATCACACTCTGCTTTAGAGCGAGAAGCACGCTCTTGCTTTCTAGAGTCTCTAAGACAGCAGGAAACATGAGTGTGCTGAGAACAAAAGAACGGTGTTTCCTACACATACGGACCATATCTAGTCCAACACTTCTTCTGAAACTGATACAAAGCACTGGTCCTCTAACATCCAATGCTTGTCAGTTAAGATGAGAAACATGTGAGCCTCGAGAACGATGTAGTTCTTTTGAGCAGAAAAGTGTCTGCCCTTACCTGAAACCAGTCTTGATTGTAGGAAGACTCAGAGCCTGGGATTTAACTCCATTTCTGAAGTGAAACACACAGCATAGTTCTCATCCATTGATCCCACTCTGCTTTAGAACAAGAAGCACACTCTTGCTTTCTAGAATCTCTAAGACAGCAGGAAACGTGAGTTTGCTGAGAACAAAAGAACGGTGTTTCCTAAACATACGGACATTATATAGTCCAACTCTGCTTCTGAAACTGATACAAAGCACTGGTCCTCTACCATCCAATGCTTGTATGTTAAGATGAGAAACGTGTGAGCTCAGTGAAAGATGTAGTTCGTTTGAGCTGAAAAGTGACTGCCCTTACCTGAAACAAAGTCTTGCTTGTAGGGAGACTCAGAGCCTGGCATTTAACTCCATTTCTGAAGGGAAACACACAGCATAGTTCTCATCCATGGATCACACTCTGCTTTAGAGCAAGAAGCACGCTCTTGCTTTCTAGATTCTCTAATACAGCAGGAAATCTGAGTGTGCCCAGAACAAAAGAACGGTGTTTCCTACACATACGGACCATATCTAGTCCAAGTCTTCTTCTGAAACTGATACAAAGCACTGGTCCTTTAACATCCAATGCTTGTCAGTTAAGATGAGTAACGTGTGAGCTTCGTGAACGATGTAGTTCGTTTGAGCAGAAAAGTGACTGCCCTTACCTTAATTGAGGTCTTGCTTGTAGGAAGACTCAGAGCCTGGGATTTAACTCCATTTCTGAAATAAAACACAAAGCAGTGCAATCATCCATTGATCACACTCTGCTTTAGAGCGAGAAGCACGCTCTTGATTTCTAGATTCTCTAATACAGCAGGAAATCTGAGTGTGCCCAGAAATAAAGAACGGTGTATCCTACACATACAGACTATATGTAGTCCAAATCTGAAACTGATACAATGCACTGGTCCTCTAACATCCAATTCTTGTCAGTTAAGATGAGAAACGTGTGAGCTTCGTGAATGATGTAGTTCCTATGAGCAGAAAAGTGACTGCCCTTACCTGAAACGAAGTCTTGCCTGTAGGAAGACACAGAGCATGGGTTTTAACTCCATTTCTGAAGTGAAACACACAGCATAGTTTTCATCCATGGATCACATTCTGCTTTAGAGCAAGAAGCACGCTCTTGCTTTCTAGATTCTCTAATACAGCAGGAAATCTGAGTGTGCCCAGAAAAAAAGAACGGTGTATCCTTCACATACGGACTATATGTAGTCCAAATCTTCTTCTGAAACTGATACAATGCACTGGTCCTCTAACATCCAATGCTTGTCAGTGAAGATGAGAAACGTGTGAGCTTCGAGAACGATGTAGTTCGTTTGAGCAGAAAAGTGTCTGCCCTTACCTGAAACCAAGTCTTGCTTGTAGGAAGACTCAGAGCCTGGGCTTTAACTCCATTTCTGAAGTGAAACACACAGCATAGTTCTCATCCATTGATCCCACTCTGCTTTAGAACAAGAAGCACACTCTTGCTTTCTAGAATCTCTAATACAGCAGGAAACGTGAGTTTGCTGAGAACAAAAGAACGGTGTTTCCTAAACATACGGACCATATCTAGTCCAACTCTGCTTCTGAAACTGATACAAAGCACTGGTCCTCTACCATCCAATGCTTGTATGTTAAGATGAGAAACGTGTGAGCTCAGTGAACGATGTAGTTCGTATGAGCTGAAAAGTGACTGCCCTTACCTGAAACAAAGTCTTGCTTGTAGGGAGACTCAGAGCCTGGCATTTAACTCCATTTCTGAAGGGAAACACACAGCATAGTTCTCATCCATGGATCACACTCTGCTTTAGAGCAAGAAGCACGCTCTTGCTTTCTAGAGTCTCTAATAAAGCAGGAAATCTGAGTGTGCCCAGAACAAAAGAACGGTGTTTCCTACACATACGGACCATATCTAGTCCAAGACTTCTGAAACTGATACAAAGCACTGGTCCTTTAACATCCAATGCTTGTCAGTTAAGATGAGAAACATGTGAGCCTCAAGAACGATGTAGTTCTTTTGAGCAGAAAAGTGTCTGCCCTTACCTGAAACCAGTCTTGCTTGTAGGAAGACTCAGAGCCTGGGATTTAACTCCATTTCTGAAGTGCAACACACAGCATAGTTCTCATCCATTGATCCCACTCTGCTTTAGAACAAGAAGCACACTCTTGCTTTCTAGAATCTCTAAGACAGCAGGAAACATGAGTTTGCTGAGAACAAAAGAACGCTGTTTCCTACACATACGGACCATACCTAGTCCAACTCTGCTTCTGAAACTGATACAAAGCACTGGTCCTCTACCATCCAATGCTTGTATGTTAAGATGAGAAACGTGTGAGCTCAGTGAATGATGTAGTTCGTTTGAGCTGAAAAGTGACTGCCCTTACCTGAAACGAAGTCTTGCCTGTAGGAAGACACAGAGCCTGGGATTTAACTCCATTTCTGAAGGGAAACAAACAGCATAGTTTTCAACCATGGATCACATTCTGCTTTAGAGCAAGAAGCACGCTCTTGCCTTCTAGATTCTCTAATACAGCAGGAAATCTGAGTGTGCCCAGAAAAAAAGAACGGTGTATCCTACACATACGGACTATATGTAGTCCAAATCTTCTTCTGAAACTGATACAATGCACTGGTCCTCTAACATCCAATTCTTGTCAGTTAAGATGAGAAACGTGTGAGCTTCGTGAATAATGTAGTTCGTTTGAGCAGAAAATGACTGCCCTTACCTTAATTGAGGTCTTGCTTGTAGGAAGACTCAGAGCCTGGGATTTAACTCCATTTCTGAAATAAAACACACAGCAGTGTAATCATCCATTGATCAGACTCTGCTTTAAACAAGAAGCATGCTCTTGCTTTCTAGACTCTCCAAGAGACCAGATAAAGTGAGTGTGCTGAGAACAAAAGAACGGTGTTTCCTACACATACGGACATTATATAGTCCAACTCTGCTTCTGAAACTGATAAAAAGCACTGGTCCTCTAAAATCTAATGCTTGTCTGTTAAGATGAGAAACGTGTGAGCTTCGTGAACGATGTAGTTCGTTTGAGCTGAAAAGTGACTGCCCTTACCTGAAACGAAGTCTTGCTTGTAGGGAGACTCAGAGCCTGGGATTTAACTCCATTTCTGAAGGGAAACACACAGCATAGTTTTCATCCACGGATCACACTCTGCTTTAGAGCGAGAAGCACGCTCTTGCTTTCTAGAGTCTCTAAGAGATCAGGAAACGTGAGTGTGCTGAGAACAAAAGAACGGTGTTTCCTACACATACAGACCATATCTAGTCCAACTCTTCTTCTGAACCTGATAGAATGCACTGGTCCTCTAACATCCAATGCTTGTCATTTAAGATGAAAAACGTGTGAGCTTTGTGAATGATGTAGTTCCTTTGAACTGAAAAGTGACTGCCCTTACCTGAAACGAATTCTTGCTTGTAGTAAGACACAGAGCCTGGGATTTAAGTCCATTTCTGAAGGGAAACACACAGCATAGTTCTCATCCATGGATCACACTCTGCTTTAGAGCGAGAAGCACACTCTAGCTTTCTAGAGTCTCTAATACAGCAGGAAATCTGAGTGTGCCCAGAAAAAGAGAACGGTGTTTCCTACACATATGGACCATATGTAGTCCAAAACTGCTTCTGAAACTGATACAAAGCACTGACCCTCTAACATCCAATGCTTGTCAGTTAAGATGAGAAACGTGTGAGCTTCGTGAACGATGTAGTTCGTTTGAGCAGAAAAGTGACTGCCCTTACCTGAATTGAAGTCTTGCTTGTAGGAAGACTCAGAGTCTGGAATTTAACTCCATTTCTGAAGTAAAACACACAGCAGTGTAATCATCCATTGATCACACTCTGCTTTAGAACAAGAAGCACGCTCTTGCTTTCTAGACTCTCTAAGACAGCAGGAAAAGTGAGTGTGCTGAGAACAAAAGAACGGTGTTTCCTAAACATACGGACCATATCTAGTCCAACTCTGCTTCTGAAACTGATACAAAGCACTGGTCCTCTACCATCCAATGCTTGTATGTTAAGATGAGAAACGTGTGAGCTCAGTGAACGATGTAGTTCGTTTGAGCTGAAAAGTGACTGCCCTTACCTGAAACAAAGTCTTGCTTGTAGGGAGACTCAGAGCCTGGCATTTAACTCCATTTCTGAAGGGAAACACACAGCATAGTTCTCATCCATGGATCACACTCTGCTTTAGAGCAAGAAGCACGCTCTTGCTTTCTAGAGTCTCTAATAAAGCAGGAAATCTGAGTGTGCCCAGAACAAAAGAACAGTGTTTCCTACACATACGGACCATATCTAGTCCAAGACTTCTGAAACTGATACAAAGCACTGGTCCTTTAACATCCAATGCTTGTCAGTTAAGATGAGAAACATGTGAGCCTCAAGAACGATGTAGTTCTTTTGAGCAGAAAAGTGTCTGCCCTTACCTGAAACCAGTCTTGCTTGTAGGAAGACTCAGAGCCTGGGATTTAACTCCATTTCTGAAGTGCAACACACAGCATAGTTCTCATCCATTGATCCCACTCTGCTTTAGAACAAGAAGCACACTCTTGCTTTCTAGAATCTCTAAGACAGCAGGAAACATGAGTTTGCTGAGAACAAAAGAACGCTGTTTCCTACACATACGGACCATACCTAGTCCAACTCTGCTTCTGAAACTGATACAAAGCACTGGTCCTCTACCATCCAATGCTTGTATGTTAAGATGAGAAACGTGTGAGCTCAGTGAATGATGTAGTTCGTTTGAGCTGAAAAGTGACTGCCCTTACCTGAAACGAAGTCTTGCCTGTAGGAAGACACAGAGCCTGGGATTTAACTCCATTTCTGAAGGGAAACACACAGCATAGTTTTCATCCATGGATCACATTCTGCTTTAGAGCAAGAAGCACGCTCTTGCTTTCTAGATTCTCTAATACAGCAGGAAATCTGAGTGTGTCCAGAACAAAAGAACGATGTTTCCTACACATACGGACTATATGTAGTCCAAATCTTCTTCTGAAACTGATACAATGCACTGGTCCTCTAACATCCAATTCTTGTCAGTTAAGATGAGAAACGTGTGAGCTTCGTGAACAATGTAGTTCGTTTGAGCAGAAAATGACTGCCCTTACCTTAATTGAGGTCTTGCTTGTAGGAAGACTCAGAGCCTGGGATTTAACTCCATTTCTGAAATAAAACACACAGCAGTGTAATCATCCATTGATCAGACTCTGCTTTAGAACAAGAAGCATGCTCTTGCTTTCTAGACTCTCCAAGAGAGCAGATAAAGTGAGTGTGCTGAGAACAAAAGAACGGTGTTTCCTACACATACGGACATTATATAGTCCAACTCTGCTTCTGAAACTGATAAAAAGCACTGGTCCTCTAAAATCTAATGCTTGTCTGTTAAGAGGAGAAACGTGTGAGCTTTGTGAACGATGTAGTTCGTTTGAGCTGAAAATTGACTACCCTTACCTGAAACGAAGTCTTGCCTGTAGGAAGACACAGAGCCTGGGATTTAACTCCATTTCTGAAGGGAAACACACAGCATAGTTTTCATCCATGGATCACACTCTGCTTTAGACCAAGAAGCACGCTCTTGCTTTCTAGAGTCTCTAAGACAGCAGGAAACGTGAGTGTGCTGAGAACAAAAGAACGGTGTTTCCTACACATACAGACCATATCTGGTCCAACTCTGCTTCTGAAACTGATACAAAGCACTGGTCCTCTAACATCCAATGCTTGTCAGTTAAGATGAGAAACGTGTGAGCTTTGTGAATGATGTAGTTCCTTTGAACAGAAAAGTGACTGCCCTTAACTGAAACGAATTCTTGCTTGTAGTAAGACACAGAGTCTGGGATTTAAGTCCATTTCTGAAGGGAAACACACAGCAAAGTTCTGATCCATGGATCACACTCTGCTTTAGAGCAAGAAGCACGCTCTTGCTTTCTAGAGTCTCTAATACAGCAGGAAATCTGCGTGTGTCCAGAACAAAAGAACGATGTTTGTACACATACGGACCATATCTAGTCCAACTCTTCTTCTGAAACTGATACAAAGCACTGGTCCTTTAACATCCAATGCTTGTCTGTTAAGATGAGAAACGTGAGAGCTCAGTGAACGATGTAGTTCGTTTGAGCTGAAAAGTGACTGCCCTTACCTGAAACGAAGTCTTACTTGTAGGGATACTCAGAGCCTGGGATTTAACTCCATTTCTGAGGGGAAACACACAGCAGTGTAATCATCCATTGATCACACTCTGCTTTAGAATAAGAAGCACGCTCTTGCTTTCTAGACTCTCTAAGACAGCAGGAAACGTGAGTGTGCTGAGAACAAAGAACGGTGTTTCCTACACATACGGACATTATATAGTCCAACTCTGCTTCTGAAACTGATAAAAAGCACTGGTCCTCTAAAATCTAATGCTTGTCTGTTAAGATGAGAAACGTGTGAGCTTCGTGAAAGATGTAGTTCGTTTGAGCTGAAAAGTGACTGCCCTTACCTGAAACGAAGTCTTGCCTGTAGGAAGACACAGAGCCTGGGATTTAAGTCCATTTCTGAAGGGAAACACACAGCATAGTTTTCATCCATGGATCACATTCTGCTTTAGAGCAAGAAGCACGCTCTTGATTTCTAGATTCTCTAATACAGCAGGAAATCTGAGTGTGCCCAGAAAAATAGAACTGTGTATCCTACACATACGGACTATATGTAGTCCAAATCTGAAACTGATACAATGCACTGGTCCTCTAACATCCAATTCTTGTCAGTTAAGATGAGAAACGTGTTAGCTTCGTGAATGATGTAGTTCCTTTGAGCAGAAAAGTGACTGACATACCTGAAACGAAATCTTGCTTGTAGGGAGACTCAGAGCATGGGATTTAACTCCATTTCTGAAGTGAAACACACAGCATTGTCTTATCCATTGATCACACCCTGCCTTAGAACAAGAAGCACGCTCTTGCTTTCTAGAGTCTCTAAGACAGCAGGAAACGTGAGTGTGCTGAGAACAAAAGAACGGTGTTTCCTACACATACAGACCATATCTGGTCCAACTCTGCTTCTGAAACTGATACAAAGCAGTGGTCCTCTAACATCCAATGCTTGTCAGTTAAGATGAGAAACGTGTAAGCTTTGTGAATGATGTAGTTTCTTTGAACTGAAAAGTGACTGCCCTTACCTGAAACGAATTCTTGCTTGTAGTAAGACACAGAGCCTGGGATTTAACTCCATTTCTGAGGGGAAACACACAGCATAGTTCTCATCCAAGGATCACATTCTGCTTTAGAGCAAGAAGCACGCTCTTGCTTTCTAGAGTCTTTAATACAGCAGGAAATCTGAATGTGCTGAGAACAAAAGAATGGTGTTTCCTACACATACGGACCATATCTAGTCCAACTCTTCTTCTGAAACTGATACAAAGCACTGGTCCTTTAACAACCAATGCTTCTCAGTTAAGATGAGAAACGTGTGAGCTTCGTGAACGATGTAGTTCGTTTGAGCAGAAAAGAGACTGCCATTACCTGAATTGAAGTCTTGCTTGTAGGAAGACTCAGAGCCTGGGATTTAACTCCATTTCTGAAGTAAAACACACAGCAGTGTAATCATCCATTGATCACACTCTGCTTTAGAACAAGAAGCACGCTCTTGCTTTCTAGACTCTCTAAGACAGCAGGAAACGTGAGTGTGCTGAGAACAAAAGAACGGTGTTTCCTACACATACGGACATTATATAGTCCAACTCTGCTTCTGAAACTGATACAAAGCACTGGTCTTCTAAAATCTAATGCTTGTCTATTAAGAGGAGAAACGTGTGAGCTTCGTGAACGATTTAGTTCGTTTGAGCTGAAAAGTGACTGAACTTACCTGAAACGAAGCCTTCCTTGTAGGAAGACTCAGAGCCTGGGATTTAACTCCATTTCTGAAGTGAAAAACACAGCATAGTTCTCATCCATTGATCACACTCTGCTTTAGAACAAGAAGCACGCTCTTGCTTTCTAGTATCTCTAAGACAGCAGGAAACGTGAGTTTGCTGAGAACAAAAGAACGGTGTTTCCTACACATACGGACCATATCTAGTCCAACTCTGCTTCTGAAACTGATACAAAGCACTGGTCCTCTACCATCCAATGCTTGTATGTTAAGATGAGAAACGTGTGAGCTCAGTGAATGATGTAGTTTGTTTGAGCTGAAAAGTGACTGCCCTTACCTGAAACGAAGTCTTGCCTGTAGGAAGACACAGAGCCTGGGATTTAACTCCATTTCTGAAGGGAAACACACAGCATAGTTTTCATCCATGGATCACATTCTGCTTTAGAGCAAGAAGCACGCTCTTGCTTTCTAGATTCTCTAATACAGCAGGAAATCTGAGTGTGCCCAGAAAAAAAGAACGGTGTATCCTACACATACGGACTATATGTAGTCCAAATCTTCTTCTGAAACTGATACAATGCACTGGTCCTCTAACATCCAATTCTTGTCAGTTAAGATGAGAAACGTGTGAGCTTCGTGAACAATGTAGTTCGTTTGAGCTGAAAATGACTGCCCTTACCTTAATTGAGGTCTTGCTTGTAGGAAGACTCAGAGCCTGGGATTTAACTCCATTTCTGAAATAAAACACACAGCAGTGTAATCATCCATTGATCAGACTCTGCTTTAGAACAAGAAGCATGCTCTTGCTTTCTAGACTCTCCAAGAGAGCAGATAAAGTGAGTGTGCTGAGAACAAAAGAACGGTGTTTCCTACACATACGGACATTATATAGTCCAACTCTGCTTCTGAAACTGATAAAAAGCACTGGTCCTCTAAAATCTAATGCTTGTCTGTTAAGAGGAGAAACGTGTGAGCTTTGTGAACGATGTAGTTCGTTTGAGCTGAAAATTGACTACCCTTACCTGAAACGAAGTCTTGCCTGTAGGAAGACACAGAGCCTGGGATTTAACTCCATTTCTGAAGGGAAACACACAGCATAGTTTTCATCCATGGATCACACTCTGCTTTAGACCAAGAAGCACGCTCTTGCTTTCTAGAGTCTCTAAGACAGCAGGAAACGTGAGTGTGCTGAGAACAAAAGAACGGTGTTTCCTACACATACAGACCATATCTGGTCCAACTCTGCTTCTGAAACTGATACAAAGCACTGGTCCTCTAACATCCAATGCTTGTCAGTTAAGATGAGAAACGTGTGAGCTTTGTGAATGATGTAGTTCCTTTGAACAGAAAAGTGACTGCCCTTAACTGAAACGAATTCTTGCTTGTAGTAAGACACAGAGTCTGGGATTTAAGTCCATTTCTGAAGGGAAACACACAGCAAAGTTCTGATCCATGGATCACACTCTGCTTTAGAGCAAGAAGCACGCTCTTGCTTTCTAGAGTCTCTAATACAGCAGGAAATCTGCGTGTGTCCAGAACAAAAGAACGATGTTTGTACACATACGGACCATATCTAGTCCAACTCTTCTTCTGAAACTGATACAAAGCACTGGTCCTTTAACATCCAATGCTTGTCTGTTAAGATGAGAAACGTGAGAGCTCAGTGAACGATGTAGTTCGTTTGAGCTGAAAAGTGACTGCCCTTACCTGAAACGAAGTCTTACTTGTAGGGATACTCAGAGCCTGGGATTTAACTCCATTTCTGAGGGGAAACACACAGCAGTGTAATCATCCATTGATCACACTCTGCTTTAGAATAAGAAGCACGCTCTTGCTTTCTAGACTCTCTAAGACAGCAGGAAACGTGAGTGTGCTGAGAACAAAGAACGGTGTTTCCTACACATACGGACATTATATAGTCCAACTCTGCTTCTGAAACTGATAAAAAGCACTGGTCCTCTAAAATCTAATGCTTGTCTGTTAAGATGAGAAACGTGTGAGCTTCGTGAAAGATGTAGTTCGTTTGAGCTGAAAAGTGACTGCCCTTACCTGAAACGAAGTCTTGCCTGTAGGAAGACACAGAGCCTGGGATTTAAGTCCATTTCTGAAGGGAAACACACAGCATAGTTTTCATCCATGGATCACATTCTGCTTTAGAGCAAGAAGCACGCTCTTGATTTCTAGATTCTCTAATACAGCAGGAAATCTGAGTGTGCCCAGAAAAATAGAACTGTGTATCCTACACATACGGACTATATGTAGTCCAAATCTGAAACTGATACAATGCACTGGTCCTCTAACATCCAATTCTTGTCAGTTAAGATGAGAAACGTGTTAGCTTCGTGAATGATGTAGTTCCTTTGAGCAGAAAAGTGACTGCCCTTACCTGAAACGAAATCTTGCTTGTAGGGAGACTCAGAGCATGGGATTTAACTCCATTTCTGAAGTGAAACACACAGCATTGTCTTATCCATTGATCACACCCTGCCTTAGAACAAGAAGCACGCTCTTGCTTTCTAGAGTCTCTAAGACAGCAGGAAACGTGAGTGTGCTGAGAACAAAAGAACGGTGTTTCCTACACATACAGACCATATCTGGTCCAACTCTGCTTCTGAAACTGATACAAAGCAGTGGTCCTCTAACATCCAATGCTTGTCAGTTAAGATGAGAAACGTGTAAGCTTTGTGAATGATGTAGTTTCTTTGAACTGAAAAGTGACTGCCCTTACCTGAAACGAATTCTTGCTTGTAGTAAGACACAGAGCCTGGGATTTAACTCCATTTCTGAGGGGAAACACACAGCATAGTTCTCATCCAAGGATCACATTCTGCTTTAGAGCAAGAAGCACGCTCTTGCTTTCTAGAGTCTTTAATACAGCAGGAAATCTGAATGTGCTGAGAACAAAAGAATGGTGTTTCCTACACATACGGACCATATCTAGTCCAACTCTTCTTCTGAAACTGATACAAAGCACTGGTCCTTTAACATCCAATGCTTCTCAGTTAAGATGAGAAACGTGTGAGCTTCGTGAACGATGTAGTTCGTTTGAGCAGAAAAGAGACTGCCATTACCTGAATTGAAGTCTTGCTTGTAGGAAGACTCAGAGCCTGGGATTTAACTCCATTTCTGAAGTAAAACACACAGCAGTGTAATCATCCATTGATCACACTCTGCTTTAGAACAAGAAGCACGCTCTTGCTTTCTAGACTCTCTAAGACAGCAGGAAACGTGAGTGTGCTGAGAACAAAAGAACGGTGTTTCCTACACATACGGACATTATATAGTCCAACTCTGCTTCTGAAACTGATACAAAGCACTGGTCTTCTAAAATCTAATGCTTGTCTATTAAGAGGAGAAACGTGTGAGCTTCGTGAACGATTTAGTTCGTTTGAGCTGAAAAGTGACTGAACTTACCTGAAACGAAGCCTTCCTTGTAGGAAGACTCAGAGCCTGGGATTTAACTCCATTTCTGAAGTGAAAAACACAGCATAGTTCTCATCCATTGATCACACTCTGCTTTAGAACAAGAAGCACGCTCTTGCTTTCTAGTATCTCTAAGACAGCAGGAAACGTGAGTTTGCTGAGAACAAAAGAACGGTGTTTCCTACACATACGGACCATATCTAGTCCAACTCTGCTTCTGAAACTGATACAAAGCACTGGTCCTCTACCATCCAATGCTTGTATGTTAAGATGAGAAACGTGTGAGCTCAGTGAATGATGTAGTTTGTTTGAGCTGAAAAGTGACTGCCCTTACCTGAAACGAAGTCTTGCCTGTAGGAAGACACAGAGCCTGGGATTTAACTCCATTTCTGAAGGGAAACACACAGCATAGTTTTCATCCATGGATCACATTCTGCTTTAGAGCAAGAAGCACGCTCTTGCTTTCTAGATTCTCTAATACAGCAGGAAATCTGAGTGTGCCCAGAAAAAAAGAACGGTGTATCCTACACATACGGACTATATGTAGTCCAAATCTTCTTCTGAAACTGATACAATGCACTGGTCCTCTAACATCCAATTCTTGTCAGTTAAGATGAGAAACGTGTGAGCTTCGTGAACAATGTAGTTCGTTTGAGCTGAAAATGACTGCCCTTACCTTAATTGAGGTCTTGCTTGTAGGAAGACTCAGAGCCTGGGATTTAACTCCATTTCTGAAATAAAACACACATCAGTGTAATCATCCATTGATCAGACTCTGCTTTAGAACAAGAAGCACGCTCTTGCTTTCTAGACTCTCCAAGAGAGCAGATAAAGTGAGTGTGCTGAGAACAAAAGAACAGTGTTTCCTACACATACGGACATTATATAGTCCAACTCTGCTTCTGAAACTGATAAAAAGCACTGGTCCTCTAAAATCTAATGCTTGTCTGTTAAGAGGAGAAACGTGTGAGCTTTGTGAAGGATGTAGTTCGTTTGAGCTGAAAAGTGACTGCCCTTACCTGAAACGAAGTCTTGCCTGTAGGAAGACACAGAGCCTGGGATTTAACTCCATTTCTGAAGGGAAACACACAGCATAGTTTTCATCCATGGATCACACTCTGCTTTAGACCAAGAAGCACGCTCTTGCTTTCTAGAGTCTGTAAGACAGCAGGAAACGTGAGTGTGCTGAGAACAAAAGAACGGTGTTTCCTACACATACAGACCATATCTGGTCCAACTCTGCTTCTGAAACTGATACAAAGCACTGGTCCTCTAACATCCAATGCTTGTCAGTTAAGATGAGAAACGTGTGAGCTTTGTGAATGATGTAGTTCCTTTGAACAGAAAAGTGACTGCCCTTAACTGAAACGAATTCTTGCTTGTAGTAAGACACAGAGTCTGGGATTTAAGTCCATTTCTGAAGGGAAACACACAGCAAAGTTCTGATCCATGAATCACACTCTGCTTTAGAGCAAGAAGCACGCTCTTGCTTTCTAGAGTCTCTAATACAGCAGGAAATCTGCGTGTGTCCAGAACAAAAGAACGATGTTTCCTACACATACGGACCATATCTAGTCCAACTCTTCTTCTGAAACTGATACAAAGCACTGGTCCTTTAACATCCAATGCTTGTCTGTTAAGATGAGAAACGTGAGAGCTCAGTGAACGATGTAGTTCGTTTGAGCTGAAAAGTGACTGCCCTTACCTGAAACGAAGTCTTACTTGTAGGGATACTCAGAGCCTGGGATTTAACTCCATTTCTGAGGGGAAACACACGGCAGTGTAATCATCCATTGATCACACTCTGCTTTAGAATAAGAAGCACGCTCTTGCTTTCTAGACTCTCTAAGACAGCAGGAAACGTGAGTGTGCTGAGAACAAAGAACGGTGTTTCCTACACATACGGACATTATATAGTCCAACTCTGCTTCTGAAACTGATAAAAAGCACTGCTCCTCTAAAATCTAATGCTTGTCTGTTAAGATGAGAAACGTGTGAGCTTCGTGAAAGATGTAGTTCGTTTGAGCTGAAAAGTGACTGCCCTTACCTGAAACGAAGTCTTGCCTGTAGGAAGACACAGAGCCTGGGATTTAACTCCATTTCTGAAGGGAAACACACAGCATAGTTTTCATCCATGGATCACATTCTGCTTTAGAGCAAGAAGCACGCTCTTGATTTCTAGATTCTCTAATACAGCAGGAAATCTGAGTGTGCCCAGAAAAAAAGAACTGTGTATCCTACACATACGGACTATATGTAGTCCAAATCTGAAACTGATACAATGCACTGGTCCTCTAACATCCAATTCTTGTCAGTTAAGATGAGAAACGTGTTAGCTTCGTGAATGATGTAGTTCCTTTGAGCAGAAAAGTGACTGCCCTTACCTGAAACGAAATCTTGCTTGTAGGGAGACTCAGAGCATGGGATTTAACTCCATTTCTGAAGTGAAACACACAGCATTGTCTTATCCATTGATCACACCCTGCCTTAGAACAAGAAGCACGCTCTTGCTTTCTAGAGTCTCTAAGACAGCAGGAAACGTGAGTGTGCTGAGAACAAAAGAACGGTGTTTCCTACACATACAGACCATATCTGGTCCAACTCTGCTTCTGAAACTGATACAAAGCAGTGGTCCTCTAACATCCAATGCTTGTCAGTTAAGATGAGAAACGTGTAAGCTTTGTGAATGATGTAGTTCCTTTGAACTGAAAAGTGACTGCCCTTACCTGAAACGAATTCTTGATTGTAGTAAGACACAGAGCCTGGGATTTAACTCCATTTCTGAGGGGAAACACACAGCATAGTTCTCATCCATGGATCACATTCTGCTTTATTGCAGGAAGCACGCTCTTGCTTTCTAGAGTCTTTAATACAGCAGGAAATCTGAATGTGCTGAGAACAAAAGAATGGTGTTTCCTACACATACGGACCATATCTAGTCCAACTCTTCTTCTGAAACTGATACAAAGCACTGGTCCTTTAACATCCAATGCTTGTCAGTTAAGATGAGAAACGTGTGAGCTTCGTGAACGATGTAGTTCGTTTGAGCAGAAAAGAGACTGCCATTACCTGAATTGAAGTCTTGCTTGTAGGAAGACTCAGAGCCTGGGATTTAACTCCATTTCTGAAGTAAAACACACAGCAGTGTAATCATCCATTGATCACACTCTGCTTTAGAACAAGAAGCACGCTCTTGCTTTCTAGACTCTCTAAGACAGCAGGAAACGTGAGTGTGCTGAGAACAAAAGAACGTTGTTTCCTACACATACGGACATTATATAGTCCAACTCTGCTTCTGAAACTGATAAAAAGCACTGGTCCTCTAAAATCTAATGCTTGTCTATTAAGATGAGAAACGTGTGAGCTTCGTGAACGATTTAGTTCGTTTGAACTGAAAAGTGACTGAACTTACCTGAAACGAAGCCTTGCTTGTAGGAAGACTCAGAGCCTGGGATTTAACTCCATTTCTGAAGTGAAAAACACAGCATAGTTCTCATCCATTGATCACACTCTGCTTTAGAACAAGAAGCACGCTCTTGCTTTCTAGTATCTCTAAGACAGCAAGAAACGTGAGTTTGCTGAGAACAAAAGAACGGTGTTTCCTACACATACGGACCATATCTAGTCCAACTCTGCTTCTGAAACTGATACAAAGCACTGGTCCTCTACCATCCAATGCTTGTATGTTAAGATGAGAAACGTGTGAGCTCAGTGAATGATGTAGTTTGTTTGAGCTGAAAAGTGACTGCCCTTACCTGAAACGAAGTCTTGCCTGTAGGAAGACACAGAGCCTGGGATTTAACTCCATTTCTGAAGGGAAACACACAGCATAGTTTTCATCCATGGATCACATTCTGCTTTAGAGCAAGAAGCACGCTCTTGCTTTCTAGATTCTCTAATACAGCAGGAAATCTGAGTGTGCCCAGAAAAAAAGAACGGTGTATCCTACACATACGGACTATATGTAGTCCAAATCTTCTTCTGAAACTGATACAATGCACTGGTCCTCTAACATCCAATTCTTGTCAGTTAAGATGAGAAACGTGTGAGCTTCGTGAACAATGTAGTTCGTTTGAGCTGAAAATGACTGCCCTTACCTTAATTGAGGTCTTGCTTGTAGGAAGACTCAGAGCCTGGGATTTAACTCCATTTCTGAAATAAAACACACAGCAGTGTAATCATCCATTGATCAGACTCTGCTTTAGAACAAGAAGCACGCTCTTGCTTTCTAGACTCTCCAAGAGAGCAGATAAAGTGAGTGTGCTGAGAACAAAAGAACGGTGTTTCCTACTCATACGGACATTATATAGTCCAACTCTGCTTCTGAAACTGATAAAAAGCACTGGTCCTCTAAAATCTAATGCTTGTCTGTTAAGAGGAGAAACGTGTGAGCTTTGTGAACGATGTAGTTCGTTTGAGCTGAAAAGTGACTGCCCTTACCTGAAACGAAGTCTTGCCTGTAGGAAGACACAGAGCCTGGGATTTAACTCCATTTCTGAAGGGAAACACACAGCATAGTTTTCATCCATGGATCACACTCTGCTTTAGACCAAGAAGCACGCTCTTGCTTTCTAGAGTCTCTAAGACAGCAGGAAACGTGAGTGTGCTGAGAACAAAAGAACGGTGTTTCCTACACATACAGACCATATCTGGTCCAACTCTGCTTCTGAAACTGATACAAAGCACTGGTCCTCTAACATCCAATGCTTGTCAGTTAAGATGAGAAACGTGTGAGCTTTGTGAATGATGTAGTTCCTTTGAACAGAAAAGTGACTGCCCTTAACTGAAACGAATTCTTGCTTGTAGTAAGACACAGAGTGTGGGATTTAAGTCCATTTCTGAAGGGAAACACACAGCAAAGTTATGATCCATGGATCACACTCTGCTTTAGAGCAAGAAGCACGCTCTTGCTTTCTAGAGTCTCTAATACAGCAGGAAATCTGCGTGTGTCCAGAACAAAAGAACGATGTTTCCTACACATACGGACCATATCTAGTCCAACACTTCTTCTGAAACTGATACAAAGCACTGGTCCTTTAACATCCAATGCTTGTCTGTTAAGATGAGAAACGTGAGAGCTCAGTGAACGATGTAGTTCGTTTGAGCTGAAAAGTGACTGCCCTTACCTGAAACGAAGTCTTACTTGTAGGGATACTCAGAGCCTGGGATTTAACTCCATTTCTTAGGGGAAACACACAGCAGTGTAATCATCCATTGATCACACTCTGCTTTAGAATAAGAAGCACGCTCTTGCTTTCTAGACTCTCTAAGACAGCAGGAAACGTGAGTGTGCTGAGAACAAAGAACAGTGTTTCCTACACATACGGACATTATATAGTCCAACACTGCTTCTGAAACTGATCAAAAGCACTGGTCCTCTAAAATCTAATGCTTGTCTGTTAAGATGAGCAACGTGTGAGCTTCGTGAAAGATGTAGTTCGTTTGAGCTGAAAAGTGACTGCCCTTACCTGAAACGAGGTCTTGCCTGTAGGAAGACACAGAGCCTGGGATTTAACTCCATTTCTGAAGGGAAACACACAGCATAGTTTTCATCCATGGATCACATTCTGCTTTAGAGCAAGAAGCACGCTCTTGATTTCTAGATTCTCTAATAAAGCAGGAAATCTGAGTGTGCCCAGAAAAAAAGAACGGTGTATCCTACACATACGGACTATATGTAGTCCAAATCTGAAACTGATACAATGCACTGGTCCTCTAACATCCAATTCTTGTCAGTTAAGATGAGAAACGTGTGAGCTTCGTGAATGATGTAGTTCCTTTGAGCAGAAAAGTGACTGCCCTTACCTGAAACGAAATCTTGCTTGTAGGGAGACTCAGAGCATGGGATTTAACTCCATTTCTGTAGTGAAACACACAGCATTGTCTTATCCATTGATCACACCCTGCCTTAGAACAAGAAGCACGCTCTTGCTTTCTAGAGTCTCTAAGACAGCAGGAAACGTGAGTGTGCTGAGAACAAAAGAACGGTGTTTCCTACACATACAGACCATATCTGGTCCAACTCTGCTTCTGAAACTGATACAAAGCAGTGGTCCTCTACCATCCAATGCTTGTATGTTAAGATGAGAAACGTGTGAGCTCAGTGAATGATGTAGTTCGTTTGAGCTGAAAAGTGACTGCCCTTACCTGAAACGAAGTCTTGCCTGTAGGAAGACACAGAGCCTGGGATTTAACTCCATTTCTGAAGGGAAACACACAGCATAGTTTTCATCCATGGATCACATTCTGCTTTAGAGCAAGAAGCACGCCCTTGCTTTCTAGATTCTCTAATACAGCAGGAAATCTGAGTGTGCCCAGAAAAAAAGAACGGTGTATCCTACACATACGGACTATATGTAGTCCAAATCTTCTTCTGAAACTGATACAATGCACTGGTCCTCTAACATCCAATTCTTGTCAGTTAAGATGAGAAACGTGTGAGCTTCATGAACAATGTAGTTCGTTTGAGCAGAAAATGACTGCCCTTACCTGAATTGATGTCTTGCTTGTATGAAGACTCAGAGCCTGGGATTTAACTCCATTTCTGAAGTAAAACACACAGCAGTGTAATCATCCATTGATCACACTCTGCTTTAGAACAAGAAGCACGCTCTTGCTTTCTAGACTCTCTAAGACAGCAGGAAACGTGAGTGTGCTGAGAAAAAAAGAACGGTGTTTCCTACACATACGGACATTATATAGTCCAACTCTGCTTCTGAAACTGATAAAAAGCACTGGTCCTCTAAAATCTAATGCTTGTCTATTAAGATGAGAAACGTGTAAGCTTCGTGAACGATGTAGTTCGTTTGAGCTGAAAAGTGACTGAACTTACCTGAAACGAAGTCTTGCTTGTAGGAAGACTCAGAGCCTGGGATTTAACTCCATTTCTGAAGTGAAAAACACAGCATAGTTCTCATCCATGGATCACACTCTGCTTTAGAACAAGAAGCACGCTCTTGCTTTCTAGAATCTCTAAGACAGCAGGAAACGTGAGTTTGCTGAGAACAAAAGAACGGTGTTTCCTACACATACGGACCATATCTAGTCCAACTCTGCTTCTGAAACTGATACAAAGCACTGGTCCTCTAACATCCAATGCTTGTCTGTTAAGATGAGAAACGTGTGAGCTCCGTGAAAGATGTACTTCGTTTGAGCTGAAAAGTGACTGCCCTTACCTGAAACGAAGTCTTGCTTGTAGGGAGACTCAGAGAATGGGATTTAACTCCATTTCTGAAATGAAACACACAGCATTGTCTCATCCATTGATCACACTCTGCTTTAGAACAAGAAGCACGCTCTTGCTTTCTAGAGTCTCTAAGACAGCAGGAACCGTGAGTGTGCTGAGAACAAAAGAACGTTGTTTCCTACACATACGGACCATATCTAGTCCAACTCTGCTTCTGAAACTGATACAAAGCACTGGACATCTACCATCCAATGCTTGTCTGTTAAGATGAGAAACGTGTGAGCTTCGTGAACGATGTAGTTCGTTTGAGCTGAAAAGTGACTGCCCTTACCTGAAACGAAGTCTTGCCTGTAGGAAGACACAGAGACTGGGATTTAACTCCATTTCTGAAGGGAAACACACAGCAAAGTTCTGATCCATGGATCACACTCTGCTTTAGAGCAAGAAGCACGCTCTTGCTTTCTAGATTCTCTAATACAGCAGGAAATCTGAGTGTGCCCAGAAAAAAAGAACGGTGTATCCTACACATACGGACTATATGTAGTCCAAATCTGAAACTGATACAATGCACTGGTCCTCTAACATCCAATTCTTGTCAGTTAAGATGAGAAACGTGTGAGCTTCGTGAACGATGTAGTTCCTTTGAGCAGAAAAGTGACTGCCCTTACCTGAAACGAAGTCTTGCTTGTTGGGAGACTCAGAGCATGGGATTTAACTCCATTTCTGAAGTGAAACACACAGCATTGTCTCATCCATGGAGCACACTCTGCTTTAGAACAAGAAGCACGCTCTTGCTTTCTAGAGTCTCTAATACAGCAGGAAATCTGCGTGTGTCCAGAACAAAAGAACAGTGTTTCCTACACATATGGACCATATCTAGTCCAACTCTTCTTCTTAAACTGATACAAAGCACTGGTCCTTTAACATCCAATGCTTGTCTGTTAAGATGAGAAACGTGAGAGCTCAGTGAACGATGTAGTTCGTTTGAGCTGAAAAGTGACTGCCCTTACCTGAAACGAAGTCTTGCTTGTAGGGAGACTCAGAGCCTGGTATTTAACTCCATTTCTGAAGGGAAACACACAGCAGTGTAATCATCCATTGATCACACTCTGCTTTAGAATAAGAAGCACGCTCTTGCTTTCTAGACTCTCTAAGACAGCAGGAAACGTGAGTGTGCTGAGAACAAAAGAACGGTGTTTTCTACACATATGGACATTATATAGTCCAACTCTGCTTCTGAAACTGATAAAAAGCACTGGTCCTCTAAAATCTAATGCTTGTCTGTTAAGATGAGAAACGTGTGAGCTTCGTGAAAGATGTAGTTCGTTTGAGCTGAAAAGTGACTGCCCTTACCTGAAACGAAGTCTTGCCTGTAGGAAGACACAGAGCCTGGGATTTAACTCCATTTCTGAAGTGAAACACACAGCATTGGCTTATCCATTGATCACACTCTGCCTTAGAACAAGAAGCACGCTCTTGCTTTCTAGAGTCTCTAAGACAGCAGGAAACGTGAGTGTGCTGAGAACAAAAGAACGGTGTTTCCTACACATACAGACCATATCTGGTCCAACTCTGCTTCTGAAACTGATACAAAGCAGTGGTCCTCTAACATCCAATGCTTGTCAGTTAAGATGAGAAACGTGTAAGCTTTGTGAATGATGTAGTTCCTTTGAACAGAAAAGTGACTGCCCTTACCTGAAAAGAATTCTTGCTTGTAGTAAGACACAGAGCCTGGGATTTAACTCCATTTCTGAGGGGAAACACACAGCATAGTTCTCATCCATGGATCACTCTCTGCTTTAGAGCAAGAAGCACGCTCTTGCTTTCTAGAGTCTTTAATACAGCAGGAAATCTGAGTGTGCTGATAACAAAAGAATGGTGTTTCCTACACATACGGACCATATCTAGTCCAACTCTTCTTCTGAAACTGATACAAAGCACTGGTCCTTTAACATCCAATGCTTGTCAGTTAAGATGAGAAACGTGTGAGCTTCGTGAACGATGTAGTTCGTTTGAGCAGAAAAGAGACTGCCATTACCTGAATTGAAGTCTTGCTTGTAGGAAGACTCAGAGCCTGGGATTTAACTCCATTTCTGAAGTAAAACACACAGCAGTGTAATCATCCATTGATCACACTCTGCTTTAGAACAAGAAGCACGCTCTTGCTTTCTAGACTCTCTAAGACAGCAGGAAACGTGAGTGTGCTGAGAAAAAAAGAACGGTGTTTCCTACACATACGGACATTATATAGTCCAACTCTGCTTCTGAAACTGATAAAAAGCACTGGTCCTCTAAAATCTAATGATTGTCTATTAAGATGAGAAACGTGTGAGCTTCGTGAACGATGTAGTTCGTTTGAGCTGAAAAGTGACTGAACTTACCTGAAACGAAGTCTTGCTTGTAGGAAGACTCAGAGCCTGGGATTTAACTCCATTTCTGAAGTGAAAAACACAGCATAGTTCTCATCCATTGATCACACTCTGCTTTAGAACAAGAAGCACACTCTTGCTTTCTAGAATCTCTAAGACAGCAGGAAACGTGAGTTTGCTGAGAACAAAAGAACGGTGTTTCCTACACATACGGACCATATCTAGTCCAACTCTGCTTCTGAAACTGATAAAAAGCACTGGTCCTCTAACATCCAATGCTTGTCTGTTAAGATGAGAAACGTGTGAGCTCCGTGAAAGATGTAGTTCGTTTGAGCTGAAAAGTGACTTCCCTTACCTGAAACGAAGGCTTGCTTGTAGGGAGACTCAGAACCTGGGATTTAACTCCATTCCTGAAGGGAAACACACAGCATAGTTTTCATCCATGGATCACATTCTGCTTTAGAGCAAGAAGCACGCTCTTGATTTCTAGATTCTCTAATACAGCAGGAAATCTGAGTGTGCCCAGAAAAAAAGAACGGTGTATCCTACACATACCGACTATATGTAGTCCAAATCTTCTTCTGAAACTGATACAATGCACTGGTCCTCTAAAATCTAATGCTTGTCTGTTAAGATGAGAAACGTGTGAGCTTCGTGAAAGATGTAGTTCGTTTGAGCTGAAAAGTGACTGCCCTTACCTGAAACGAAATCTTGCCTGTAGGAAGACACAGAGCCTGGGATTTAACTCAATTTCTGAAGGGAAACACACAGCATAGTTTTCATCCATGGATCACATTCTGCTTTAGAGCAAGAAGCACGCTCCTGATTTCTAGATTCTCTAATACAGCAGGAAATCTGAGTGTGCCCAGAAAAAAAGAACGGTGTATCCTACACATACGGACTATATGTAGTCCAAATCTTCTTCTGAAACTGATACAATGCACTGGTCCTCTAACATCCAATGCTTGTCAGTGAAGATGAGAAACGTGTGAGCTTCGAGAACGATGTAGTTCGTTTGAGCAGAAAAGTGTCTGCCCTTACCTGAAACCAAGTCTTGCTTGTAGGAAGACACAGAGCCTGGGATTTAACTCCATTTCTGAAGTGAAACACACAGCATAGTTCTCATCCATTGATCCCACTCTGCTTTAGAACAAGAAGCACACTCTTGCTTTCTAGAATCTCTAAGACAGCAGGAAACGTGAGTTTGCTGAGAACAAAAGAACGGTGTTTCCTAAACATACGGACCATATCTAGTCCAACTCTGCTTCTGAAACTGATATAAAGCACTGGTCCTCTACCATCCAATGCTTGTATGTTAAGATGAGAAACGTGTGAGCTCAGTGAACGATGTAGTTCGTTTGAGCTGAAAAGTGACTGCCCTTACCTGAAACAAAGTCTTGCTTGTAGGGAGACTCAGAGCCTGGCATTTAACTCCATTTCTGAAGGGAAACACACAGCATAGTTCTCATCCATGGATCACACTCTGCTTTAGAGCAAGAAGCACGCTCTTGCTTTCTAGAGTCTCTAATAAAGCAGGAAATCTGAGTGTGCCCAGAACAAAAGAACGGTGTTTCCTACACATACGGACCATATCTAGTCCAAGACTTCTGAAACTGATACAAAGCACTGGTCCTTTAACATCCAATGCTTGTCAGTTAAGATGAGAAACATGTGAGCCTCAAGAACGATGTAGTTCTTTTGAGCAGAAAAGTGTCTGCCCTTACCTGAAACCAGTCTTGCTTGTAGGAAGACTCAGAGCCTGGGATTTAACTCCATTTCTGAAGTGCAACACACAGCATAGTTCTCATCCATTGATCCCACTCTGCTTTAGAACAAGAAGCACACTCTTGCTTTCTAGAATCTCTAAGACAGCAGGAAACATGAGTTTGCTGAGAACAAAAGAACGCTGTTTCCTACACATACGGACCATACCTAGTCCAACTCTGCTTCTGAAACTGATACAAAGCACTGGTCCTCTACCATCCAATGCTTGTATGTTAAGATGAGAAACGTGTGAGCTCAGTGAATGATGTAGTTCGTTTGAGCTGAAAAGTGACTGCCCTTACCTGAAACGAAGTCTTGCCTGTAGGAAGACACAGAGCCTGGGATTTAACTCCATTTCTGAAGGGAAACACACAGCATAGTTTTCATCCATGGATCACATTCTGCTTTAGAGCAAGAAGCACGCTCTTGCTTTCTAGATTCTCTAATACAGCAGGAAATCTGAGTGTGTCCAGAACAAAAGAACGATGTTTCCTACACATACGGACTATATGTAGTCCAAATCTTCTTCTGAAACTGATACAATGCACTGGTCCTCTAACATCCAATTCTTGTCAGTTAAGATGAGAAACGTGTGAGCTTCGTGAACAATGTAGTTCGTTTGAGCAGAAAATGACTGCCCTTACCTTAATTGAGGTCTTGCTTGTAGGAAGACTCAGAGCCTGGGATTTAACTCCATTTCTGAAATAAAACACACAGCAGTGTAATCATCCATTGATCAGACTCTGCTTTAGAACAAGAAGCATGCTCTTGCTTTCTAGACTCTCCAAGAGAGCAGATAAAGTGAGTGTGCTGAGAACAAAAGAACGGTGTTTCCTACACATACGGACATTAAATAGTCCAACTCTGCTTCTGAAACTGATAAAAAGCACTGGTCCTCTAAAATCTAATGCTTGTCTGTTAAGAGGAGAAACGTGTGAGCTTTGTGAACGATGTAGTTCGTTTGAGCTGAAAATTGACTGCCCTTACCTGAAACGAAGTCTTGCCTGTAGGAAGACACAGAGCCTGGGATTTAACTCCATTTCTGAAGGGAAACACACAGCATAGTTTTCATCCATGGATCACACTCTGCTTTAGACCAAGAAGCACGCTCTTGCTTTCTAGAGTCTCTAAGACAGCAGGAAACGTGAGTGTGCTGAGAACAAAAGAACGGTGTTTCCTACACATACAGACCATATCTGGTCCAACTCTGCTTCTGAAACTGATACAAAGCACTGGTCCTCTAACATCCAATGCTTGTCAGTTAAGATGAGAAACGTGTGAGCTTTGTGAATGATGTAGTTCCTTTGAACAGAAAAGTGACTGCCCTTAACTGAAACGAATTCTTGCTTGTAGTAAGACACAGAGTCTGGGATTTAAGTCCATTTCTGAAGGGAAACACACAGCAAAGTTCTGATCCATGGATCACACTCTGCTTTAGAGCAAGAAGCACGCTCTTGCTTTCTAGATTCTCTAATACAGCAGGAAATCTGAGTGTGCCCAGAAAAAAAGAACGGTGTATCCTACACATACGGACTATATGTAGTCCAAATCTTCTTCTGAAACTGATACAATGCACTGGTCCTCTAACATCCAATTCTTGTCAGTTAAGATGAGAAACGTGTGAGCTTCGTGAACAATGTAGTTCGTTTGAGCTGAAAATGACTGCCCTTACCTTAATTGAGGTCTTGCTTGTAGGAAGACTCAGAGCCTGGGATTTAACTCCATTTCTGAAATAAAACACACAGCAGTGTAATCATCCATTGATCAGACTCTGCTTTAGAACAAGAAGCACGCTCTTGCTTTCTAGACTCTCCAAGAGAGCAGATAAAGTGAGTGTGCTGAGAACAAAAGAACGGTGTTTCCTACTCATACGGACATTATATAGTCCAACTCTGCTTCTGAAACTGATAAAAAGCACTGGTCCTCTAAAATCTAATGCATGTCTGTTAAGAGGAGAAACGTGTGAGCTTTGTGAACGATGTAGTTCGTTTGAGCTGAAAAGTGACTGCCCTTACCTGAAACGAAGTCTTGCCTGTAGGAAGACACAGAGCCTGGGATTTAACTCCATTTCTGAAGGGAAACACACAGCATAGTTTTCATCCATGGATCACACTCTGCTTTAGACCAAGAAGCACGCTCTTGCTTTCTAGAGTCTCTAAGACAGCAGGAAACGTGAGTGTGCTGAGAACAAAAGAACGGTGTTTCCTACACATACAGACCATATCTGGTCCAACTCTGCTTCTGAAACTGATACAAAGCACTGGTCCTCTAACATCCAATGCTTGTCTGTTAAGTTGAGAAACGTGTGAGCTCAGTGAACGATGTAGTTCGTTTGAGCAGAGAAGTGACTGCTCCTCCCTGAAATGAAGTCTTGCTTGTAGGAAGACACAGAGTCTGGGATTTAACTCCATTTCTGAAGGCAAACACACAGCATACTTCTCATCCATGGATCACACTCTGCTTTAGTGCGAGAAGCACGCTCATGCTTTCTAGAGTCTCTAAGACAGCAGGAAACGTGAGTGTGCTGAGAACAAAAGAACGGTGTTTCCTACACATACGGACATTATATAGTCCAACTCTGCTTCTGAAACTGATACAAAGCATTGGTCCTCTAACATCCAATGCTTGTCTGTTAAGATGAGAAACGTGTGAGCTCAGTGAACGATGTAGTTCGTTTGAGCAGAAAAGTGACTGCTCTTACCTGAAACGATTCTTGCTTGTAGGAAGACACAGATCCTGGGATTTAACTCCATTTCTGAAGGGAAACACACAGCATAGTTCTCATCCATGGATCACACTCTGCTTTAGAGCGAGAAGCACGCTCATGCTTTCTAGAGTCTCTAAGACAGCAGGAATCGTGAGTGTGCTGAGAACAAAAGAACGGTGTTTCCTACACATACAGACCATATCTAGTCCAACTCTTCTTCTGAAACTGATACAAAGCACTGGTCCTCTAACATCAAATGCTTGTCAATTAAGATGAGAAACGTGTGAGCTTCGTGAACGTAGTAGTTCGTTTGAGCAGAAAACTGACTGCCCTTACCTGAAACTAAGTCTTTCTTGTAGGAAGACTCAGAGCCTGGGATTTAACTCCATTTCTAAAGTGAAACACACAGCACAGTTCTCATCCATTGATCACACTCTGCTTTAGAACAAGAAGCACGCTCTTGCTTTCTAGAATCTCTAAGACAGCAGGAAACGTGAGTTTGCTGAGTACAAAAAAAAAGGCGTTTCCTACACATACGGACCATATCTAGTCCAACTCTGCTTCTGAAACTGATACAAAGCACTGGTCCTCTACCATCCAATGCTTGTCTGTTAAGATGAGAAATGTGTGAGCTCCGTGAAAGGTGTAGTTCGTTTGAGCTGAAAAGTGACTGCCCTTACCTGAAACGAAGTCTTGCTTATAGGAAGACACAGAGCCTGGGATTTAAGTCCATTTCTGAAGGGAAACACACAGCATAGATCTCATCCATGGATCACACTCTGCTTTAGAGCGAGAAGCACGCTCTTGAATTCTAAAGTCTCTAAGACAGCAGGAAACGTGAGTGTGCTGAGCACAAAAGAATGGTGTTTCCTACACATACGGACCATATCTAGTCCAACTCTGCTTCTGAAACAGATACAAAGCACTGGTACTCTAACATCCAATGCTTTTCAGTTAAGATGAGAAACGTGTGAGCTCAGTGAATGATGTAGTTCGTTTGAGGTGAAAAGTGACTGCCATTACCTGAAACGAAGTCTTGCTTGTAGGATGACTCAGAGCCTGGGATTTAACTCCATTTCTGAAGGGAAACACACAGCATAGTTCTCATCCATGGATCACACTCTGCTTTAGAGCGAGAAGCACGCTCTTGCTTTCTAGAGTCTCTAAGACAGCAGGAAACGTGAGTGTGCTGAGAACAAAAGAACGGTATTTCTTACACATACAGACCATATCTATTCCAACTCTGCTTCTGAAACTGATACAAAGCACTGGTACTCTAACATCCAATGCTTGTCAGTTAAGATGAGAAACGTGTGAGCTCAGTGAATGATGGAGATTCTTTGAGCTGAAAAGTGACTGCCCTTACCTGATACGAAGTCTTGCTTGTAGGAAGACTCAGAGCCTGGGATTTAAGTCCATTTCTGAAGGGAAACACACAGCATAGTTCTCATCCATGGATCACACTCTGCTTTAGAGCGAGAAGCACGCTCTTGCTTTCTAGAGTCTCTAAGAGAGCAGGAAACGTGAGTGTGCTGAGAACAAAAGAACGGTGTTTCCTACACATACAGACCATATCTAGTCCAACTCTTCTTCTGAAACTGATAGAATGCACTGGTCCTCTAACATCCAATGCTTGTCATTTAAGATGAAAAACGTGTGAGCTTTGTGAATGATGTAGTTCCTTTGAACTGAAAAGTGACTGCCCTTACCTGAAACGAATTCTTGCTTGTAGTAAGACACAGAGCCTGGGATTTAAGTCCATTTCTGAAGGGAAACACACAGCATAGTTCTCATCCATGGATCACACTCTGCTTTAGAGCGAGAAGCACACTCTAGCTTTCTAGAGTCTCTAATACAGCAGGAAATCTGAGTGTGCCCAGAACAAAAGAACGGTGTTTCCTACACATATGGACCATATGTAGTCCAAATCTGCTTCTGAAACTGATACAAATCACTGACCCTCTAACATCCAATGCTTGTCAGTTAAGATGAGAAACGTGTGAGCATCGTGAACAATGTAGTTCGTTTGAGCAGAAAAGTGACTGCCCTTACCTTAATTGAAGTCTTGCTTGTAGGAAGACTCAGAGCCTGGATTTTAACTCCATTTCTGAAGTAAAACACACAGCAGTGTAATCATCCATTGATCACACTCTGCTTTAGAACAAGAAGCACGCTCTTGCTTTCTAGACGCTCTAAGACAGCAGGTAACGTGAGTGTGCTGAGAACAAAAGAACGGTGTTTCCTACACATACGGACATTATATAGTCCAACTCTGCTTCTGAAACTGATAAAAAGCACTGGTCCTCTAAAATCTAATGCTTGTCTCTGAAGATGAGAAACGTGTGAGCTTTGTGAATGATGTAGTTCGTTTGAGCTGAAAAATGACTGCCCTTACCTGAAACGAAGTCTTGCCTGTAGGAAAACACAGAGCCTGGGATTTAACTCCATTTCTGAAGGGAAAAACACAGCATAGTTTTCATCCATGGATCACACTCTGCTTTAGAGCAAGAAGCACGCTCTTGCTTTCTAGATTCTCTAATACAGCAGGAAATCTGAGTGTGCCCAGAACAAAAGAACGGTGTTTCCTACACATACGGACTATATGTAGTTCAAATCTTCTGAAACTGATACAATGCACTGGTCCTCTAACATCCAATGCTTGTCAGTTTAGATGAGAAACGTGTGAGCTTCATGAAATATGTAGTTCCTTTGAGCAGAAAAGTGACTGCCCTTACCTGAAACGAAGTCTTGCGTGTAGGGAGACGCAGAGCATGGGATTTAACTCCATTTCTGAAGTGAAACACACAGCATTGTCTCATCCATTGATCACACTCTGCTTTAGAACAAGAAGCACGCTCTTGCTTTCTAGAGTCTCTAGGACAGCAGGAAACGTGAGTGTGCTGAGAACAAAAGAACGGTGTTTCCTACACATACAGACCATATCTAGTCCAACTCTGCTTCTGAAACTGATACAAAGCACTGGTACTCTACCATCCAATGCTTGTCTGTTAAGATGAGAAACGTGTGAGCTCCGTGAAAGATGTAGTTCGTTTGAGCTGAAAAGTGACTGCCCTTAACTGAAACGAAGTCTTGCTTGTAGGGAGACTCAGAGCCTGGGATTTAACTCCATTTCTGAAGGGAAACACACAGCATAGTTCTCATCCATGGATCACAGTCTGGTTTAGAGCAAGAAGCACGCTCTTGCTTTCTAGAGTCTCTAATACAGCAGGAAATCTGAGTGTGCCCAGAACAAAAGAACGGTGTTTCCTACACATACGGACCATATCTAGTCCAACTCTTCTTCTGAAACTCATACAAAGCACTGGTCCTTTAACATCCAATGCTTGTCTGTTAAGATGAGAAGCATGTGAGCTTCGTGAACGATGTAGTTCGTTTGAGCAGAAAAGTGACTGCCCTTACCTGAACCGAAGTCTTGCTTGTAGGAAGACTCAGAGCCTGGGATTTAACTCCATTTCTAAAGTGAAACACAGAGCAGTGTTCTCATCCATTGATCACACTCTGCTTTAGAACAAGAAGCACGCTCTTGCTTTCTAGAATCTCTAAGACAGCAGGAAACGTGAGTTTGCTGAGAAAAAAAGAACGGTGTATCCTACACATACAGACCATATCTAGTCCAACTCTGCTTCTGAAACTGATACAAAGCACTGGACCTCTACCATCCAATGCTTGTCTGTTAAGATGAGAAACGTGTGAGCTTCGTGAATGATGTAGTTCGTTTGAGCAGAAAAGTTACTGCATTACCTGAATTGAAGTCTTGCATGTAGGAAGACTCAGAGTCTGGAATTTAACTACATTTCTGAAGTAAAACACACAGCATAGTTCTCATCCATGGATCACACTCTGCTTTAGAGCGAGAAGCACGCTCTTGAATTCTAAAGTCTCTAAGAAAGCAGGAAACGTGAGTGTGCTGAGAACAAAAGAACGGTGTTTCCTACACATACGGACCATATCTAGTCCAACTCTGCTTCTGAAACAGACACAAAGCACTGGTACTCTAACATCCAATGCTTGTCAGTTAAGATGAGAAACGTGTGAGCTCAGTGAATGATGTAGTTCGTTTGAGGTGAAAAGTGACTGCCATTACCTGAAACGAAGTCTTGCTTGTAGGATGACTCAGAGCCTGGGATTTAACTCCATTTCTGAAGGGAAACACACAGCATAGTTCTCATCCATGGATCACACTCTGCTTTAGAGCGAGAAGCACGCTCTTGCTTTCTAGAGTCTCTAAGACAGCAGGAAACGTGAGTGTGCTGAGAACAAAAGAACGGTATTTCTTACACATACAGACCATATCTATTCCAACTCTGCTTCTGAAACTGATACAAAGCACTGGTACTCTAACATCCAATGCTTGTCAGTTAAGATGAGAAACGTGTGAGCTCAGTGAATGATGGAGATTCTTTGAGCTGAAAAGTGACTGCCCTTACCTGATACGAAGTCTTGCTTGTAGGAAGACTCAGAGCCTGGGATTTAAGTCCATTTCTGAAGGGAAACACACAGCATAGTTCTCATCCATGGATCACACTCTGCTTTAGAGCGAGAAGCACGCTCTTGCTTTCTAGAGTCTCTAAGAGAGCAGGAAACGTGAGTGTGCTGAGAACAAAAGAACGGTGTTTCCTACACATACAGACCATATCTAGTCCAACTCTTCTT
This sequence comes from Onychomys leucogaster, assembly GCA_949786385.1. Classification (NCBI taxonomy): domain Eukaryota; kingdom Metazoa; phylum Chordata; class Mammalia; order Rodentia; family Cricetidae; genus Onychomys; species Onychomys leucogaster. Next base: position 59,844 of record CATKUP010000505.1, read on the forward strand.
CTGAAACTGATAGAATGCACTGGTCCTCTAACATCCAATGCTTGTCATTTAAGATGAAAAACGTGTGAGCTTTGTGAATGATGTAGTTCCTTTGAACTGAAAAGTGACTGCCCTTACCTGAAACGAATTCTTGCTTGTAGTAAGACACAGAGCCTGGGATTTAAGTCCATTTCTGAAGGGAAACACACAGCATAGTTCTCATCCATGGATCACACTCTGCTTTAGAGCGAGAAGCACACTCTAGCTTTCTAGAGTCTCTAATACAGCAGGAAATCTGAGTGTGCCCAGAACAAAAGAACGGTGTTTCCTACACATATGGACCATATGTAGTCCAAATCTGCTTCTGAAACTGATACAAATCACTGACCCTCTAACATCCAATGCTTGTCAGTTAAGATGAGAAACGTGTGAGCATCGTGAACAATGTAGTTCGTTTGAGCAGAAAAGTGACTGCCCTTACCTTAATTGAAGTCTTGCTTGTAGGAAGACTCAGAGCCTGGATTTTAACTCCATTTCTGAAGTAAAACACACAGCAGTGTAATCATCCATTGATCACACTCTGCTTTAGAACAAGAAGCACGCTCTTGCTTTCTAGACGCTCTAAGACAGCAGGTAACGTGAGTGTGCTGAGAACAAAAGAACGGTGTTTCCTACACATACGGACATTATATAGTCCAACTCTGCTTCTGAAACTGATAAAAAGCACTGGTCCTCTAAAATCTAATGCTTGTCTCTGAAGATGAGAAACGTGTGAGCTTTGTGAATGATGTAGTTCGTTTGAGCTGAAAAATGACTGCCCTTACCTGAAACGAAGTCTTGCCTGTAGGAAGACACAGAGCCTGGGATTTAACTCCATTTCTGAAGGGAAAAACACAGCATAGTTTTCATCCATGGATCACACTCTGCTTTAGAGCAAGAAGCACGCTCTTGCTTTCTAGATTCTCTAATACAGCAGGAAATCTGAGTGTGCCCAGAACAAAAGAACGGTGTTTCCTACACATACGGACTATATGTAGTTCAAATCTTCTGAAACTGATACAATGCACTGGTCCTCTAACATCCAATGCTTGTCAGTTTAGATGAGAAACGTGTGAGCTTCATGAAATATGTAGTTCCTTTGAGCAGAAAAGTGACTGCCCTTACCTGAAACGAAGTCTTGCGTGTAGGGAGACGCAGAGCATGGGATTTAACTCCATTTCTGAAGTGAAACACACAGCATTGTCTCATCCATTGATCACACTCTGCTTTAGAACAAGAAGCACGCTCTTGCTTTCTAGAGTCTCTAGGACAGCAGGAAACGTGAGTGTGCTGAGAACAAAAGAACGGTGTTTCCTACACATACAGACCATATCTAGTCCAACTCTGCTTCTGAAACTGATACAAAGCACTGGTACTCTACCATCCAATGCTTGTCTGTTAAGATGAGAAACGTGTGAGCTCCGTGAAAGATGTAGTTCGTTTGAGCTGAAAAGTGACTGCCCTTAACTGAAACGAAGTCTTGCTTGTAGGGAGACTCAGAGCCTGGGATTTAACTCCATTTCTGAAGGGAAACACACAGCATAGTTCTCATCCATGGATCACAGTCTGGTTTAGAGCAAGAAGCACGCTCTTGCTTTCTAGAGTCTCTAATACAGCAGGAAATCTGAGTGTGCCCAGAACAAAAGAACGGTGTTTCCTACACATACGGACCATATCTAGTCCAACTCTTCTTCTGAAACTCATACAAAGCACTGGTCCTTTAACATCCAATGCTTGTCTGTTAAGATGAGAAGCATGTGAGCTTCGTGAACGATGTAGTTCGTTTGAGCAGAAAAGTGACTGCCCTTACCTGAACCGAAGTCTTGCTTGTAGGAAGACTCAGAGCCTGGGATTTAACTCCATTTCTAAAGTGAAACACAGAGCAGTGTTCTCATCCATTGATCACACTCTGCTTTAGAACAAGAAGCACGCTCTTGCTTTCTAGAATCTCTAAGACAGCAGGAAACGTGAGTTTGCTGAGAAAAAAAGAACGGTGTATCCTACACATACAGACCATATCTAGTCCAACTCTGCTTCTGAAACTGATACAAAGCACTGGACCTCTACCATCCAATGCTTGTCTGTTAAGATGAGAAACGTGTGAGCTTCGTGAATGATGTAGTTCGTTTGAGCAGAAAAGTTACTGCATTACCTGAATTGAAGTCTTGCATGTAGGAAGACTCAGAGTCTGGAATTTAACTACATTTCTGAAGTAAAACACACAGCATAGTTCTCATCCATGGATCACACTCTGCTTTAGAGCGAGAAGCACGCTCTTGAATTCTAAAGTCTCTAAGAAAGCAGGAAACGTGAGTGTGCTGAGAACAAAAGAACGGTGTTTCCTACACATACGGACCATATCTAGTCCAACTCTGCTTCTGAAACAGACACAAAGCACTGGTACTCTAACATCCAATGCTTGTCAGTTAAGATGAGAAACGTGTGAGCTCAGTGAATGATGTAGTTCGTTTGAGCTGAAAAGTGACTGCCCTTACCTGAAACGAAGTCTTGCTTGTAGGGAGACTCAGAGCCTGGGATTTAACTCCATTTCTGAAGGGAAACACACAGAATAGTTCTCATCCATGGATCACACTCTGCTTTAGAGCGAGAAGCACGCTCTTGCTTTCTAGAGTCTCTAAGACAGCAGGAAACGTGAGTGTGCTGAGAACAAAAGAACGGTGTTTCCTACACATACGGACCATATCTAGTCCAACTCTGCTTCTGAAACTGATACAAAGCACTGGTACTCTAACATCCAATTCTTGTCAGTTAAGATGAGAAACGTGTGAGCTCAGTGAATGATGTAGTTTGTTTGAGCTGAAAAGTGACTGCCCTTACCTGAAACGAAGTCTTGCTTGTAGGGAGACTCAGAGCCTGGGATTTAACTCCATTTCTGAAGGGAAACACACAGCATAGTTCTCATCCATGGATCACACTCTGCTTTAGAGCGAGAAGCACGCTCTTGCTTTCTAGAGCCTCTAAGAGAGCAGGAAACGTGAGTGTGCTGAGAACAAAAGAATGGTGTTTCCTACACATACGGACCATATCTAGTCCAACTCTTCTTCTGAAACTGATAGAATGCACTGGTCCTCTAACATCCAATGCTTGTCATTTAAGATGAGAAACGTGTGAGCTTTGTGAATGATGTAGTTCCTTTGAACTGAAAAGTGACTGCCCTTACCTGAAACGAATTCTTGCTTTTAGTAAGACACAGAGCCTGGGATTTAAGTCCATTTCTGAAGGGAAACACACAGCATAGTTCTCATCCATGGATCACACTCTGCTTTAGAGCGAGAAGCACGCTCTTGCTTTTTAGAGTCTCTAATACAGCAGGAAATCTGAGTGTGCCCAGAAAAAAAGAACGGTGTTTCCTACACATATGGGCCATATGTAGTCCAAAACTGCTTCTGAAACTGATACAAAGCACTGACCCTCTAACATCCAATGCTTGTCAGTTAAGATGAGAAACGTGTGAGCTTCGTGAACGATGTAGTTCATTTGAGCAGAAAAGTGACTGCATTACCTGAATTGAAGTCTTGCATGTAGGAAGACTCAGAGTCTGGAATTTAACTCCATTTCTGAAGTAAAACACACAGCAGTGTAATCATCCATTGATCACACTCTGCTTTAGAACAAGAAGCACGCTCTTGCTTTCTAGACTCTCTAAGACAGCAGGAAAAGTGAGTGTGCTGAGAACAACAGAACGGTGTTTCCTACACATATGGACATTATATAGTCCAACTCTGCTTCTGAAACTGATATAAAGCACTGGTCCTCTAACATCCAATGCTTGTCTGTTAAGTTGAGAAACGTGTGAGCTCAGTGAACGATGTAGTTCGTTTGAGCAGAGAAGTGACTGCTCCTCCCTGAAATGAAGTCTTGCTTGTAGGAAGACACAGAGCCTGGGATTTAACTCCATTTCTGAAGGGAAACACACAGCATAGTTCTCATCCATGGATCACACTCTGCTTTAGATCGAGAAGCACGCTCATGCTTTCTAGAGTCTCTAAGACAGCAGGAAACGTGAGTGTGCTGAGAACAAAAGAACGGTGTTTCCTACACATACAGACCATATCTAGTCCAACTCTTCTTCTGAAACTGATACAAAGCACTGGTCCTCTAACATCAAATGCTTGTCAATTAAGATGAGAAACGTGTGAGCTTCGTGAACGATGTAGTTCGTTTGAGCAGAAAACTGACTGCCCTTACCTGAAACTAAGTCTTTCTTGTAGGAAGACTCAGAGCCTGGGATTTAACTCCATTTCTAAAGTGAAACACACAGCACAGTTCTCATCCATTGATCACACTCTGCTTTAGAACAAGAAGCACGCTCTTGCTTTCTAGAATCTCTAAGACAGCAGGAAACGTGAGTTTGCTGAGAACAAAAAAAAGGCGTTTCCTACACATACGGACCATATCTAGTCCAACTCTGCTTCTGAAACTGATACAAAGCACTGGTCCTCTACCATCCAATGCTTGTCTGTTAAGATGAGAAACGTGTGAGATCCGTGAAAGGTGTAGTTCGTTTGAGCTGAAAAGTGACTGCCCTTACCTGAAACGAAGTCTTGCTTGTAGGAAGACACAGAGCCTGGGATTTAAGTCTATTTCTGAAGGGAAACACACAGCATAGATCTCATCCATGGATCACACTCTGCTTTAGAGCGAGAAGCACGCTCTTGAATTCTAAAGTCTCTAAGACAGCAGGAAACGTGAGTGTGCTGAGCACAAAAGAACGGTGTTTCCTACACATACGGAACATATCTAGTCCAACTCTGCTTCTGAAACAGATACAAAGCACTGGTACTCTAACATCCAATGCTTTTCAGTTAAGATGAGAAACGTGTGAGCTCAGTGAATGATGTAGTTCATTTGAGCTGAAAAGTGACTGCCCTTACCTGAAACGAAGTCTTGCTTGTAGGATGACTCAGAGCCTGGGATTTAACTCCATTTCTGAAGGGAAACACACAGCATAGTTCTCATCCATGGATCACACTCTGCTTTAGAGCGAGAAGCACGCTCTTGCTTTCTAGAGTCTCTAAGAGAGCAGGAAACGTGAGTGTGCTGAGAACAAAAGAACGGTGTTTCCTACACATACAGACCATATCTAGTCCAACTCTTCTTCTGAAAGTGATAGAATGCACTGGTCCTCTAACATCCAATCCTTGTCATTTAAGATGAAAAACGTGTGAGCTTTGTGAATGATGTAGTTCCTTTGAACTGAAAAGTGACTGCCCTTACCTGAAACGAATTCTTGCTTGTAGTAAGACACAGAGCCTGGGATTTAAGTCCATTTCTGAAGGGAAACACACAGCATAGTTCTCATCCATGGATCACACTCTGCTTTAGAGCGAGAAGCACACTCTAGCTTTCTAGAGTCTCTAATACAGCAGGAAATCTGAGTGTGCCCAGAAAAAAAGAACGGTGTTTCCTACACATATGGACCATATGTAGTCCAAAACTGCTTCTGAAACTGATACAAAGCACTGACCCTCAAACATCCAATGCTTGTCAGTTAAGATGAGAAACATGTGAGCTTCGTGAACGATGTAGTTCGTTTGAGCAGAAAAGTGACTGCCCTTACCTGAAAGGAAGTCTTGCTTGTAGGAAGACTCAGAGCCTGGGATTTTACTCCATTTCTGAAGTGAAACACACAGTAGTGTTCTCATCCATTGATCACACTCTGCTTTAGAACAAGAAGCACAATCTTGCTTTCTAGAGTCTCTAAGACAGCAGGAAACGTGAGTTTGCTGAGAACAAAAGAACGGTGTTTCCTACACATACAGACCATATCTAGTCCAACTCTGCTTCTGAAACTGATACAAAGCACTGGTCCTCTAACATCCAATGCTTGTCAGTTAAGATGAGAAACGTGTGAGCTTTGTGAATGATGTAGTTCCTTTGAACTGAAAAGTGACTGCCCTTACCTGAAACGAATTCTTGCTTGTAGTAAGACACAGAGCCTAGGATTTAAGTCCAATTCTGAAGTGAAACACACAGCATAGTTCTCATCCATTGATCACACTCTGCTTTAGAACAAGAAGCACGCTCTTGCTTTCTAGAATCTCTAAGACAGCAGGAAACGTGAGTTTGCTGAGAACAAAAGAACGGTGTTTCATACACATACGGACCATATCTAGTCCAACTCTGCTTCTGAAACTGATACAAAGCACTGGTCCTCTACCATCCAATGCTTGTCTGTTAAGATAAGAAACGTGTGAGCTCCGTGAAAGATGTAGTTCGTTTGAGCTGAAAAGTGACTGCCCTTACCTGAAACGAAGTCTTGCTTGTAGGAAGACACAGAGCCTGGGATTTAAGTCCATTTCTGAAGGGAAACACACAGCATAGTTCTCGTCCATGGATCACACTCTGCTTTAGAGCAAGAAGCACACTCTAGCTTTCTAGACTCTCTAATACAGCAGGAAATCTGAGTGTGCCCAGAACAAAAGAACGGTGTTTCCTACACATACGGACCATATCTAGTCCAACTCTTCTTCTGAAACTCATACAAAGCACTTATCCTTTAACATCCAATGCTTGTCTGTTAAGATGAGAAGCATGTGAGCTTCATGAACGATGTAGTTCGTTTGAGCAGAAAAGTGACTGCCCTTACCTGAACCGAAGTCTTGCTTGTAGGAAGACTCAGAGCCTGGGATTTAACTCCATTTCTAAAGTGAAACACACACCAGTGTTCTCATCCATTGATCACACTCTGCTTTAGAACAAGAAGCACGCTCTTGCTTTCTAGAATCTCTAAGACAGCAGGAAACGTGAGTTTGCTGAGAAAAAAAAGAACGGTGTTTCCTACACATACAGACCATATCTAGTCCAACTCTGCTTCTGAAACTGATACAAAGCACTGGACCTCTACCATCCAATGCTTGTCTGTTAAGATGAGAAACGTGTGAGCTTCGTGAATGATGTAGTTCGTTTGAGCTGAAAAGTGACTGCCCTTACCTGAAACAAAGTCTTGCTTGTAGGGAGACTCAGAGCCTGGGATTTAACTCCATTTCTGAAGGGAAACACACAGCATAGCTCTCATCCATTGATCACACTCTGCTTTAGAGCGAGAAGCACGCTCTTGCTTTCTAGAGTCTCTAAGAGAGCAGGAAACGTGAGTGTGCTGAGAACAAAAGAACGGTGTTTCCTACACATACGGACCATATGTAGTCCAACTCTTCTTCTGAAACTGATAGAATGCACTGGTCCTCTAACATCCAATGCTTGTCATTTAAGGTGAGAAACTTGTGAGCTTTGTGAAAGATGTAGTTCCTTTGAACTGAAAAGTGACTGCCCTTACCTGAAACGAATTCGTGCTTGTAGTAAGACACAGAGCCTGGGATTTAAGTCCATTTCTGAAGGGAAACACACAGCATAGTTCTCATCCATGGATCACAATCTGCTTTAGAGCGAGAAGCACACTCTAACTTTCTAGAGTCTCTAATACAGCAGGAAATCTGAGTGTGCCCAGAACAAAAGAACGGTGTTTCCTACACATACAGACTATATGTAGTCCAAATCTTCTTCTGAAACTGATACAATGCACTGGTCCTCTAACAACCAATGCTTGTCAGTTAAGATGAGAAACGTGTGAGCTTTGTGAACGATGTAGTTCCTTTGAGCAGAAAAGTGACTGCCCTTACCTGAAACGAAGTCTTGCGTGTAGGGAGACGCAGAGCATGGGATTTAACTCCATTTCTGAAGTGAAACACACAGCATTGTCTCATCCATGGATCACACTCTGTTTTAGAACAAGAAGCACGATCTTGCTTTCTAGAGTCTCTAAGACAGCAGGAAACGTGAGTGTGCTGAGAACAAAAGAACGGTGTTTCCTACACATACAGACCATATCTAGTCCAACTCTGCTTCTGAAACTGGTACAAAGCACTGGTCCTCTAACATCCAATGCTTGTCTGTTAAGATGAGAAACGTGAGAGCTCCGTGAATGATGTAGTTCGTTTGAGCTGAAAAGTGACTGCCCTTACCTGAAAAGAAGTCTTGCTTGTAGGAAGACACAGAGCCTGGGATTTAACTCCATTTCTGAAGGGAAACACACAGCATAGTTCTCATCCAAGGATCATACTCTGCTTTAGAGCAAGAAGCACGCTCTTGCTTTCTAGAGTCTCTAATAAAGCAAGAAATCTGAGTGTGCCCAGAACAAAAGAATGGTGTTTCCTACACATACGGACCATATCTAGTCCAACTCTTCTTCTGAAACAGATACAAAGCACTGGTCCTTTAACATCCAATGCTTGTCAGGTAAGATGAGAAACGTGTGAGCTTCGTGAATGATGTAGTTCGTTTGAACAGAAAAGTGACTGCCCTTACCTTAATTGAGGTCTTGCTTGTAGGAAGACTCAGAGCCTGGGATTTAACTCCATTTCTGAAATAAAACACACAGCAGTGTAATCATCCATTGATCAGACTCTGCTTTAGAACAAGAAGCACGCTCTTGCTTTCTAGACTCTCCATGACAGCAGGTAATGTGAGTGTGCTGAGAACAAAAGAACGGTGTTTCCTACACATACGGACATTATATAGTCCAACTCTGCTTCTGAAACTGGTAAAAAGCACTGGTCCTCTAAAATCTAATGCTTGTCTGTTAAGATGAGAAACGTGTGAGCTTCGTGAACGATGTAGTTCGTTTGAGCTGAAAAGTGACTGCCCTTACCTGAAACGAAGTCTTGCTTGTAGGGAGACTCAGAGCCTGGGATTTAACTCCATTTCTGAAGGGAAACACACAGCATAGTTCTCATCCATGGATCACACTCTGCTTTAGAGCAAGAAGCACGCTCTTGCTTTCTAGAGTCTCTAAAAAAGCAGGAAATCTGAGTGTGCCCAGAACAAAAGAACGGTGTTTCCTACACATACGGACCATATCTAGTCCAAGTCTTCTTCTGAAACTGATACAAAGCACTGGTCCTTTAACATCCAATGCTTGTCAGTTAAGATGAGTAACGTGTGAGCTTCGTGAACGATGTAGTTCGTTTGAGCAGAAAAGTGACTGCCCTTACCTTAATTGAGGTCTTGCTTGTAGGAAGACTCAGTGCCTGGGATTTAACTCCATTTCTGAAATAAAACACACAGCAGTGTAATCATCCATTGATCACACTCTGCTTTAGAGCGAGAAGCACGCTCTTGCTTTCTAGAGTCTCTAAGACAGCAGGAAACATGAGTGTGCTGAGAACAAAAGAACGGTGTTTCCTACACATACGGACCATATCTAGTCCAACACTTCTTCTGAAACTGATACAAAGCACTGGTCCTCTAACATCCAATGCTTGTCAGTTAAGATGAGAAACATGTGAGCCTCGAGAACGATGTAGTTCTTTTGAGCAGAAAAGTGTCTGCCCTTACCTGAAACCAGTCTTGATTGTAGGAAGACTCAGAGCCTGGGATTTAACTCCATTTCTGAAGTGAAACACACAGCATAGTTCTCATCCATTGATCCCACTCTGCTTTAGAACAAGAAGCACACTCTTGCTTTCTAGAATCTCTAAGACAGCAGGAAACGTGAGTTTGCTGAGAACAAAAGAACGGTGTTTCCTAAACATACGGACATTATATAGTCCAACTCTGCTTCTGAAACTGATACAAAGCACTGGTCCTCTACCATCCAATGCTTGTATGTTAAGATGAGAAACGTGTGAGCTCAGTGAAAGATGTAGTTCGTTTGAGCTGAAAAGTGACTGCCCTTACCTGAAACAAAGTCTTGCTTGTAGGGAGACTCAGAGCCTGGCATTTAACTCCATTTCTGAAGGGAAACACACAGCATAGTTCTCATCCATGGATCACACTCTGCTTTAGAGCAAGAAGCACGCTCTTGCTTTCTAGATTCTCTAATACAGCAGGAAATCTGAGTGTGCCCAGAACAAAAGAACGGTGTTTCCTACACATACGGACCATATCTAGTCCAAGTCTTCTTCTGAAACTGATACAAAGCACTGGTCCTTTAACATCCAATGCTTGTCAGTTAAGATGAGTAACGTGTGAGCTTCGTGAACGATGTAGTTCGTTTGAGCAGAAAAGTGACTGCCCTTACCTTAATTGAGGTCTTGCTTGTAGGAAGACTCAGAGCCTGGGATTTAACTCCATTTCTGAAATAAAACACAAAGCAGTGCAATCATCCATTGATCACACTCTGCTTTAGAGCGAAAAGCACGCTCTTGATTTCTAGATTCTCTAATACAGCAGGAAATCTGAGTGTGCCCAGAAAAAAAGAACGGTGTATCCTACACATACAGACTATATGTAGTCCAAATCTGAAACTGATACAATGCACTGGTCCTCTAACATCCAATTCTTGTCAGTTAAGATGAGAAACGTGTGAGCTTCGTGAATGATGTAGTTCCTATGAGCAGAAAAGTGACTGCCCTTACCTGAAACGAAGTCTTGCCTGTAGGAAGACACAGAGCATGGGTTTTAACTCCATTTCTGAAGTGAAACACACAGCATAGTTTTCATCCATGGATCACATTCTGCTTTAGAGCAAGAAGCACGCTCTTGCTTTCTAGATTCTCTAATACAGCAGGAAATCTGAGTGTGCCCAGAAAAAAAGAACGGTGTATCCTTCACATACGGACTATATGTAGTCCAAATCTTCTTCTGAAACTGATACAATGCACTGGTCCTCTAACATCCAATGCTTGTCAGTGAAGATGAGAAACGTGTGAGCTTCGAGAACGATGTAGTTCGTTTGAGCAGAAAAGTGTCTGCCCTTACCTGAAACCAAGTCTTGCTTGTAGGAAGACTCAGAGCCTGGGCTTTAACTCCATTTCTGAAGTGAAACACACAGCATAGTTCTCATCCATTGATCCCACTCTGCTTTAGAACAAGAAGCACACTCTTGCTTTCTAGAATCTCTAAGACAGCAGGAAACGTGAGTTTGCTGAGAACAAAAGAACGGTGTTTCCTAAACATACGGACCATATCTAGTCCAACTCTGCTTCTGAAACTGATACAAAGCACTGGTCCTCTACCATCCAATGCTTGTATGTTAAGATGAGAAACGTGTGAGCTCAGTGAACGATGTAGTTCGTATGAGCTGAAAAGTGACTGCCCTTACCTGAAACAAAGTCTTGCTTGTAGGGAGACTCAGAGCCTGGCATTTAACTCCATTTCTGAAGGGAAACACACAGCATAGTTCTCATCCATGGATCACACTCTGCTTTAGAGCAAGAAGCACGCTCTTGCTTTCTAGAGTCTCTAATAAAGCAGGAAATCTGAGTGTGCCCAGAACAAAAGAACGGTGTTTCCTACACATACGGACCATATCTAGTCCAAGACTTCTGAAACTGATACAAAGCACTGGTCCTTTAACATCCAATGCTTGTCAGTTAAGATGAGAAACATGTGAGCCTCAAGAACGATGTAGTTCTTTTGAGCAGAAAAGTGTCTGCCCTTACCTGAAACCAGTCTTGCTTGTAGGAAGACTCAGAGCCTGGGATTTAACTCCATTTCTGAAGTGCAACACACAGCATAGTTCTCATCCATTGATCCCACTCTGCTTTAGAACAAGAAGCACACTCTTGCTTTCTAGAATCTCTAAGACAGCAGGAAACATGAGTTTGCTGAGAACAAAAGAACGCTGTTTCCTACACATACGGACCATACCTAGTCCAACTCTGCTTCTGAAACTGATACAAAGCACTGGTCCTCTACCATCCAATGCTTGTATGTTAAGATGAGAAACGTGTGAGCTCAGTGAATGATGTAGTTCGTTTGAGCTGAAAAGTGACTGCCCATACCTGAAACGAAGTCTTGCCTGTAGGAAGACACAGAGCCTGGGATTTAACTCCATTTCTGAAGGGAAACACACAGCATAGTTTTCATCCATGGATCACATTCTGCTTTAGAGCAAGAAGCACGCTCTTGCTTTCTAGATTCTCTAATACAGCAGGAAATCTGAGTGTGCCCAGAAAAAAAGAACGGTGTATCCTACACATACGGACTATATGTAGTCCAAATCTTCTTCTGAAACTGATACAATGCACTGGTCCTCTAACATCCAATTCTTGTCAGTTAAGATGAGAAACGTGTGAGCTTCGTGAACAATGTAGTTCGTTTGAGCAGAAAATGACTGCCCTTACCTTAATTGAGGTCTTGCTTGTAGGAAGACTCAGAGCCTGGGATTTAACTCCATTTCTGAAATAAAACACACAGCAGTGTAATCATCCATTGATCAGACTCTGCTTTAGAACAAGAAGCATGCTCTTGCTTTCTAGACTCTCCAAGAGAGCAGATAAAGTGAGTGTGCTGAGAACAAAAGAACGGTGTTTCCTACACATACGGACATTAAATAGTCCAACTCTGCTTCTGAAACTGATAAAAAGCACTGGTCCTCTAAAATCTAATGCTTGTCTGTTAAGATGAGAAACGTGTGAGCTTCGTGAACGATGTAGTTCGTTTGAGCTGAAAAGTGACTGCCCTTACCTGAAACGAAGTCTTGCTTGTAGGGAGACTCAGAGCCTGGGATTTAACTCCATTTCTGAAGGGAAACACACAGCATAGTTTTCATCCACGGATCACACTCTGCTTTAGAGCGAGAAGCACGCTCTTGCTTTCTAGAGTCTCTAAGAGATCAGGAAACGTGAGTGTGCTGAGAACAAAAGAACGGTGTTTCCTACACATACAGACCATATCTAGTCCAACTCTTCTTCTGAAACTGATAGAATGCACTGGTCCTCTAACATCCAATGCTTGTCATTTAAGATGAAAAACGTGTGAGCTTTGTGAATGATGTAGTTCCTTTGAACTGAAAAGTGACTGCCCTTACCTGAAACGAATTCTTGCTTGTAGTAAGACACAGAGCCTGGGATTTAAGTCCATTTCTGAAGGGAAACACACAGCATAGTTCTCATCCATGGATCACACTCTGCTTTAGAGCGAGAAGCACACTCTAGCTTTCTAGAGTCTCTAATACAGCAGGAAATCTGAGTGTGCCCAGAAAAAGAGAACGGTGTTTCCTACACATATGGACCATATGTAGTCCAAAACTGCTTCTGAAACTGATACAAAGCACTGACCCTCAAACATCCAATGCTTGTCAGTTAAGATGAGAAACGTGTGAGCTTCGTGAACGATGTAGTTCGTTTGAGCAGAAAAGTGACTGCCCTTACCTGAATTGAAGTCTTGCTTGTAGGAAGACTCAGAGTCTGGAATTTAACTCCATTTCTGAAGTAAAACACACAGCAGTGTAATCATCCATTGATCACACTCTGCTTTAGAACAAGAAGCACGCTCTTGCTTTCTAGACTCTCTAAGACAGCAGGAAAAGTGAGTGTGCTGAGAACAAAAGAACGGTGTTTCCTACACATATGGACATTATATAGTCCAACTCTTCTTCTGAAACTGATAAAAAGCACTGGTCCTCTAAAATCCAATGCTTGTCTGTTAAGATGAGAAACGTGTGAGCTTCGTGAACGATGTAGTTCGTTTGAGCTGAAAAGTGACTGCCCTTACCTGAAACGAAGTCTTGCCTGTAGGAAGACACAGAGCCTGGGATTTACCTCCATTTCTGAAGGGAAAAACACAGCATAGTTTTCATCCATGGATCACACTCTGCTTTAGAGCAAGAAGCACGCTCTTGCTTTCTAGATTCTCTAATACAGCAGGAAATCTGAGTGTGCCCAGAACAAAAGAACGGTGTTTCCTACACATACGGACTATATGTAGTTCAAATCTTCTGAAACTGATACAATGCACTGGTCCTCTAACATCCAATGCTTGTCAGTTTAGATGAGAAATGTGTTCTTCATGAAAGATGTAGTTCCTTTGAGCAGAAAAGTGACTGCCCTTACCTGAAACGAAGTCTTGCGTGTAGGGAGACGCAGAGCATGGGATTTAACTCCATTTCTGAAGTGAAACACACAGCATTGTCTCATCCATGGATCACACTCTGTTTTAGAACAAGAAGCACGCTCTTGCTTTCTAGAGTCTCTAAGACAGCAGGAAACGTGAGTGTGCTGAGAACAAAAGAACGGTGTTTCCTACACATACAGACCATATCTAGTCCAACTCTGCTTCTGAAACTGGTACAAAGCACTGGTCCTCTAACATCCAATGCTTGTCTGTTAAGATGAGAAACGTGAGAGCTCCGTGAATGATGTAGTTCGTTTGAGCTGAAAAGTGACTGCCCTTACCTGAAAAGAAGTCTTGCTTGTAGGAAGACACAGAGCCTGGGATTTAACTCCATTTCTGAAGGGAAACACACAGCATAGTTCTCATCCAAGGATCATACTCTGCTTTAGAGCAAGAAGCACGCTCTTGCTTTCTAGAGTCTCTAATAAAGCAAGAAATCTGAGTGTGCCAAGAACAAAAGAATGGTGTTTCCTACACATACGGACCATATCTAGTCCAACTCTTCTTCTGAAACAGATACAAAGCACTGGTCCTTTAACATCCAATGCTTGTCAGGTAAGATGAGAAACGTGTGAGCTTCGTGAATGATGTAGTTCGTTTGAACAGAAAAGTGACTGCCCTTACCTTAATTGAAGTCTTGCTTGTAGGAAGACTCAGAGCCTGGGATTTAACTCCATTTCTGAAATAAAACACACAGCAGTGTAATCATCCATTGATCAGACTCTGCTTTAGAACAAGAAGCACGCTCTTGCTTTCTAGACTCTCCATGACAGCAGGTAATGTGAGTGTGCTGAGAACAAAAGAACGGTGTTTCCTACACATACGGACATTACATAGTCCAACTCTGCTTCTGAAACTGATAAAAAGCACTGGTCCTCTAAAATCTAATGCTTGTCTGTTAAGATGAGAAACGTGTGAGCTTCGTGAACGATGTAGTTCGTTTGAGCTGAAAAGTGACTGCCCTTACCTGAAACGAAGTCTTGCTTGTAGGGAGACTCAGAGCCTGGGATTTAACTCCATTTCTGAAGGGAAACACACAGCATAGTTCTCATCCATGGATCACACTCTGCTTTAGAGCAAGAAGCACGCTCTTGCTTTCTAGAGTCTCTAAAAAAGCAGGAAATCTGAGTGTGCCCAGAACAAAAGAACGGTGTTTCCTACACATACGGACCATATCTAGTCCAAGTCTTCTTCTGAATCTGATACAAAGCACTGGTCCTTTAACATCCAATGCTTGTCAGTTAAGATGAGTAACGTGTGAGCTTCGTGAACGATGTAGTTCGTTTGAGCAGAAAAGTGACTGCCCTTACCTTAATTGAGGTCTTGCTTGTAGGAAGACTCAGTGCCTGGGATTTAACTCCATTTCTGAAATAAAACACACAGCAGTGTAATCATCCATTGATCACACTCTGCTTTAGAGCGAGAAGCACGCTCTTGCTTTCTAGAGTCTCTAAGACAGCAGGAAACATGAGTGTGCTGAGAACAAAAGAACGGTGTTTCCTACACATACGGACCATATCTAGTCCAACACTTCTTCTGAAACTGATACAAAGCACTGGTCCTCTAACATCCAATGCTTGTCAGTTAAGATGAGAAACATGTGAGCCTCGAGAACGATGTAGTTCTTTTGAGCAGAAAAGTGTCTGCCCTTACCTGAAACCAGTCTTGATTGTAGGAAGACTCAGAGCCTGGGATTTAACTCCATTTCTGAAGTGAAACACACAGCATAGTTCTCATCCATTGATCCCACTCTGCTTTAGAACAAGAAGCACACTCTTGCTTTCTAGAATCTCTAAGACAGCAGGAAACGTGAGTTTGCTGAGAACAAAAGAACGGTGTTTCCTAAACATACGGACATTATATAGTCCAACTCTGCTTCTGAAACTGATACAAAGCACTGGTCCTCTACCATCCAATGCTTGTATGTTAAGATGAGAAACGTGTGAGCTCAGTGAAAGATGTAGTTCGTTTGAGCTGAAAAGTGACTGCCCTTACCTGAAACAAAGTCTTGCTTGTAGGGAGACTCAGAGCCTGGCATTTAACTCCATTTCTGAAGGGAAACACACAGCATAGTTCTCATCCATGGATCACACTCTGCTTTAGAGCAAGAAGCACGCTCTTGCTTTCTAGATTCTCTAATACAGCAGGAAATCTGAGTGTGCCCAGAACAAAAGAACGGTGTTTCCTACACATACGGACCATATCTAGTCCAAGTCTTCTTCTGAAACTGATACAAAGCACTTGTCCTTTAACATCCAATGCTTGTCAGTTAAGATGAGTAACGTGTGAGCTTCGTGAACGATGTAGTTCGTTTGAGCAGAAAAGTGACTGCCCTTACCTTAATTGAGGTCTTGCTTGTAGGAAGACTCAGAGCCTGGGATTTAACTCCATTTCTGAAATAAAACACAAAGCAGTGCAATCATCCATTGATCACACTCTGCTTTAGAGCGAGAAGCACGCTCTTGATTTCTAGATTCTCTAATACAGCAGGAAATCTGAGTGTGCCCAGAAAAAAAGAACGGTGTATCCTACACATACAGACTATATGTAGTCCAAATCTGAAACTGATACAATGCACTGGTCCTCTAACATCCAATTCTTGTCAGTTAAGATGAGAAACGTGTGAGCTTCGTGAATGATGTAGTTCCTATGAGCAGAAAAGTGACTGCCCTTACCTGAAACGAAGTCTTGCCTGTAGGAAGACACAGAGCATGGGTTTTAACTCCATTTCTGAAGTGAAACACACAGCATAGTTTTCATCCATGGATCACATTCTGCTTTAGAGCAAGAAGCACGCTCTTGCTTTCTAGATTCTCTAATACAGCAGGAAATCTGAGTGTGCCCAGAAAAAAAGAACGGTGTATCCTTCACTTACGGACTATATGTAGTCCAAATCTTCTTCTGAAACTGATACAATGCACTGGTCCTCTAACATCCAATGCTTGTCAGTGAAGATGAGAAACGTGTGAGCTTCGAGAACGATGTAGTTCGTTTGAGCAGAAAAGTGTCTGCCCTTACCTGAAACCAAGTCTTGCTTGTAGGAAGACTCAGAGCCTGGGCTTTAACTCCATTTCTGAAGTGAAACACACAGCATAGTTCTCATCCATTGATCCCACTCTGCTTTAGAACAAGAAGCACACTCTTGCTTTCTAGAATCTCTAAGACAGCAGGAAACGTGAGTTTGCTGAGAACAAAAGAACGGTGTTTCCTAAACATACGGACCATATCTAGTCCAACTCTGCTTCTGAAACTGATACAAAGCACTGGTCCTCTACCATCCAATGCTTGTATGTTAAGATGAGAAACGTGTGAGCTCAGTGAACGATGTAGTTCGTATGAGCTGAAAAGTGACTGCCCTTACCTGAAACAAAGTCTTGCTTGTAGGGAGACTCAGAGCCTGGCATTTAACTCCATTTCTGAAGGGAAACACACAGCATAGTTCTCATCCATGGATCACACTCTGCTTTAGAGCAAGAAGCACGCTCTTGCTTTCTAGAGTCTCTAATAAAGCAGGAAATCTGAGTGTGCCCAGAACAAAAGAACGGTGTTTCCTACACATACGGACCATATATAGTCCAAGACTTCTGAAACTGATACAAAGCATTGGTCCTTTAACATCCAATGCTTGTCAGTTAAGATGAGAAACATGTGAGCCTCAAGAACGATGTAGTTCTTTTGAGCAGAAAAGTGTCTGCCCTTACCTGAAACCAGTCTTGCTTGTAGGAAGACTCAGAGCCTGGGATTTAACTCCATTTCTGAAGTGCAACACACAGCATAGTTCTCATCCATTGATCCCACTCTGCTTTAGAACAAGAAGCACACTCTTGCTTTCTAGAATCTCTAAGACAGCAGGAAACATGAGTTTGCTGAGAACAAAAGAACGCTGTTTCCTACACATACGGACCATACCTAGTCCAACTCTGCTTCTGAAACTGATACAAAGCACTGGTCCTCTACCATCCAATGCTTGTATGTTAAGATGAGAAACGTGTGAGCTCAGTGAATGATGTAGTTCGTTTGAGCTGAAAAGTGACTGCCCTTACCTGAAACGAAGTCTTGCCTGTAGGAAGACACAGAGCCTGGGATTTAACTCCATTTCTGAAGGGAAACACACAGCATAGTTTTCATCCATGGATCACATTCTGCTTTAGAGCAAGAAGCACGCTCTTGCTTTCTAGATTCTCTAATACAGCAGGAAATCTGAGTGTGCCCAGAAAAAAAGAACGGTGTATCCTACACATACGGACTATATGTAGTCCAAATCTTCTTCTGAAACTGATACAATGCACTGGTCCTCTAACATCCAATTCTTGTCAGTTAAGATGAGAAACGTGTGAGCTTCGTGAACAATGTAGTTCGTTTGAGCAGAAAATGACTGCCCTTACCTTAATTGAGGTCTTGCTTGTAGGAAGACTCAGAGCCTGGGATTTAACTCCATTTCTGAAATAAAACACACAGCAGTGTAATCATCCATTGATCAGACTCTGCTTTAGAACAAGAAGCATGCTCTTGCTTTCTAGACTCTCCAAGAGAGCAGATAAAGTGAGTGTGCTGAGAACAAAAGAACGGTGTTTCCTACACATACGGACATTAAATAGTCCAACTCTGCTTCTGAAACTGATAAAAAGCACTGGTCCTCTAAAATCTAATGCTTGTCTGTTAAGATGAGAAACGTGTGAGCTTCGTGAACGATGTAGTTCGTTTGAGCTGAAAAGTGACTGCCCTTACCTGAAACGAAGTCTTGCTTGTAGGGAGACTCAGAGCCTGGGATTTAACTCCATTTCTGAAGGGAAACACACAGCATAGTTTTCATCCACGGATCACACTCTGCTTTAGAGCGAGAAGCACGCTCTTGCTTTCTAGAGTCTCTAAGAGATCAGGAAACGTGAGTGTGCTGAGAACAAAAGAACGGTGTTTCCTACACATACAGACCATATCTAGTCCAACTCTTCTTCTGAAACTGATAGAATGCACTGGTCCTCTAACATCCAATGCTTGTCATTTAAGATGAAAAACGTGTGAGCTTTGTGAATGATGTAGTTCCTTTGAACTGAAAAGTGACTGCCCTTACCTGAAACCTATTCTTGCTTGTAGTAAGACACAGAGCCTGGGATTTAAGTCCATTTCTGAAGGGAAACACACAGCATAGTTCTCATCCATGGATCACACTCTGCTTTAGAACAAGAAGCACGCTCTTGCTTTCTAGACTCTCTAAGACAGCAGGAAAAGTGAGTGTGCTGAGAACAAAAGAACGGTGTTTCCTACACATATGGACATTATATAGTCCAACTCTTCTTCTGAAACTGATAAAAAGCACTGGTCCTCTAAAATCCAATGCTTGTCTGTTAAGATGAGAAACGTGTGAGCTTCGTGAACGATGTAGTTCGTTTGAGCTGAAAAGTGACTGCCCTTACCTGAAACGAAGTCTTGCCTGTAGGAAGACACAGAGCCTGGGATTTAACTCCATTTCTGAAGGGAAAAACACAGCATAGTTTTCATCCATGGATCACACTCTGCTTTAGAGCAAGAAGCACGCTCTTGCTTTCTAGATTCTCTAATACAGCAGGAAATCTGAGTGTGCCCAGAACAAAAGAACGGTGTTTCCTACACATACGGACTATATGTAGTTCAAATCTTCTGAAACTGATACAATGCACTGGTCCTCTAACATCCAATGCTTGTCAGTTTAGATGAGAAATGTGTTCTTCATGAAAGATGTAGTTCCTTTGAGCAGAAAAGTGACTGCCCTTACCTGAAACGAAGTCTTGCGTGTAGGGAGACGCAGAGCATGGGATTTAACTCCATTTCTGAAGTGAAACACACAGCATTGTCTCATCCATGGATCACACTCTGTTTTAGAACAAGAAGCACGCTCTTGCTTTCTAGAGTCTCTAAGACAGCAGGAAACGTGAGTGTGCTGAGAACAAAAGAACGGTGTTTCCTACACATACAGACCATATCTAGTCCAACTCTGCTTCTGAAACTGGTACAAAGCACTGGTCCTCTAACATCCAATGCTTGTCTGTTAAGATGAGAAACGTGAGAGCTCCGTGAATGATGTAGTTCGTTTGAGCTGAAAAGTGACTGCCCTTACCTGAAAAGAAGTCTTGCTTGTAGGAAGACACAGAGCCTGGGATTTAACTCCATTTCTGAAGGGAAACACACAGCATAGTTCTCATCCAAGGATCATACTCTGCTTTAGAGCAAGAAGCACGCTCTTGCTTTCTAGAGTCTCTAATAAAGCAAGAAATCTGAGTGTGCCCAGAACAAAAGAATGGTGTTTCCTACACATACGGACCATATCTAGTCCAACTCTTCTTCTGAAACAGATACAAAGCACTGGTCCTTTAGCATCCAATGCTTGTCAGGTAAGATGAGAAACGTGTGAGCTTCGTGAATGATGTAGTTCGTTTGAACAGAAAAGTGACTGCCCTTACCTTAATTGAGGTCTTGCTTGTAGGAAGACTCAGAGCCTGGGATTTAACTCCATTTCTGAAATAAAACACACAGCAGTGTAATCATCCATTGATCAGACTCTGCTTTAGAACAAGAAGCACGCTCTTGCTTTCTAGACTCTCCATGACAGCAGGTAATGTGAGTGTGCTGAGAACAAAAGAACGGTGTTTCCTACACATACGGACCATATCTAGTCCAACACTTCTTCTGAAACTGATACAAAGCACTGGTCCTCTAACATCCAATGCTTGTCAGTTAAGATGAGAAACATGTGAGCCTCGAGAACGATGTAGTTCTTTTGAGCAGAAAAGTGTCTGCCCTTACCTGAAACCAGTCTTGATTGTAGGAAGACTCAGAGCCTGGGATTTAACTCCATTTCTGAAGTGAAACACACAGCATAGTTCTCATCCATTGATCCCACTCTGCTTTAGAACAAGAAGCACACTCTTGCTTTCTAGAATCTCTAAGACAGCAGGAAACGTGAGTTTGCTGAGAACAAAAGAACGGTGTTTCCTAAACATACGGACATTATATAGTCCAACTCTGCTTCTGAAACTGATACAAAGCACTGGTCCTCTACCATCCAATGCTTGTATGTTAAGATGAGAAACGTGTGAGCTCAGTGAAAGATGTAGTTCGTTTGAGCTGAAAAGTGACTGCCGTTACCTGAAACAAAGTCTTGCTTGTAGGGAGACTCAGAGCCTGGCATTTAACTCCATTTCTGAAGGGAAACACACAGCATAGTTCTCATCCATGGATCACACTCTGCTTTAGAGCAAGAAGCACGCTTTTGCTTTCTAGATTCTCTAATACAGCAGGAAATCTGAGTGTGCCCAGAACAAAAGAACGGTGTTTCCTACACATACGGACCATATCTAGTCCAAGTCTTCTTCTGAAACTGATACAAAGCACTGGTCCTTTAACATCCAATGCTTGTCAGTTAAGATGAGTAACGTGTGAGCTTCGTGAACGATGTAGTTCGTTTGAGCAGAAAAGTGACTGCCCTTACCTTAATTGAGGTCTTGCTTGTAGGAAGACTCAGAGCCTGGGATTTAACTCCATTTCTGAAATAAAACACAAAGCAGTGCAATCATCCATTGATCACACTCTGCTTTAGAGCGAGAAGCACGCTCTTGCTTTCTAGAGTCTCTAAAAAAGCAGGAAATCTGAGTGTGCCCAGAACAAAAGAACGGTGTTTCCTACACATACGGACCATATCTAGTCCAAGTCTTCTTCTGAAACTGATACAAAGCACTGGTCCTTTAACATCCAATGCTTGTCAGTTAAGATGAGTAACGTGTGAGCTTCGTGAACGATGTAGTTCGTTTGAGCAGAAAAGTGACTGCCCTTACCTTAATTGAGGTCTTGCTTGTAGGAAGACTCAGAGCCTGGGATTTAACTCCATTTCTGAAATAAAACACAAAGCAGTGCAATCATCCATTGATCACACTCTGCTTTAGAGCGAGAAGCACGCTCTTGCTTTCTAGAGTCTCTAAAAAAGCAGGAAATCTGAGTGTGCCCAGAACAAAAGAACGGTGTTTCCTACACATACGGACCATATCTAGTCCAAGTCTTCTTCTGAAACTGATACAAAGCACTGGTCCTTTAACATCCAATGCTTGTCAGTTAAGATGAGTAACGTGTGAGCTTCGTGAACGATGTAGTTCGTTTGAGCAGAAAAGTGACTGCCCTTACCTTAATTGAGGTCTTGCTTGTAGGAAGACTCAGTGCCTGGGATTTAACTCCATTTCTGAAATAAAACACACAGCAGTGTAATCATCCATTGATCACACTCTGCTTTAGAGCGAGAAGCACGCTCTTGCTTTCTAGAGTCTCTAAGACAGCAGGAAACATGAGTGTGCTGAGAACAAAAGAACGGTGTTTCCTACACATACGGACCATATCTAGTCCAACACTTCTTCTGAAACTGATACAAAGCACTGGTCCTCTAACATCCAATGCTTGTCAGTTAAGATGAGAAACATGTGAGCCACGAGAACGATGTAGTTCTTTTGAGCAGAAAAGTGTCTGCCCTTACCTGAAACCAGTCTTGATTGTAGGAAGACTCAGAGCCTGGGATTTAACTCCATTTCTGAAGTGAAACACACAGCATAGTTCTCATCCATTGATCCCACTCTGCTTTAGAACAAGAAGCACACTCTTGCTTTCTAGAATCTCTAAGACAGCAGGAAACGTGAGTTTGCTGAGAACAAAAGAACGGTGTTTCCTAAACATACGGACATTATATAGTCCAACTCTGCTTCTGAAACTGATACAAAGCACTGGTCCTCTACCATCCAATGCTTGTATGTTAAGATGAGAAACGTGTGAGCTCAGTGAAAGATGTAGTTCGTTTGAGCTGAAAAGTGACTGCCCTTACCTGAAACAAAGTCTTGCTTGTAGGGAGACTCAGAGCCTGGCATTTAACTCCATTTCTGAAGGGAAACACACAGCATAGTTCTCATCCATGGATCACACTCTGCTTTAGAGCAAGAAGCACGCTCTTGCTTTCTAGATTCTCTAATACAGCAGGAAATCTGAGTGTGCCCAGAACAAAAGAACGGTGTTTCCTACACATACGGACCATATCTAGTCCAAGTCTTCTTCTGAAACTGATACAAAGCACTGGTCCTTTAACATCCAATGCTTGTCAGTTAAGATGAGTAACGTGTGAGCTTCGTGAACGATGTAGTTCGTTTGAGCAGAAAAGTGACTGCCCTTACCTTAATTGAGGTCTTGCTTGTAGGAAGACTCAGAGCCTGGGATTTAACTCCATTTCTGAAATAAAACACAAAGCAGTGCAATCATCCATTGATCACACTCTGCTTTAGAGCGAGAAGCACGCTCTTGATTTCTAGATTCTCTAATACAGCAGGAAATCTGAGTGTGCCCAGAAAAAAAGAACGGTGTATCCTACACATACAGACTATATGTAGTCCAAATCTGAAACTGATACAATGCACTGGTCCTCTAACATCCAATTCTTGTCAGTTAAGATGAGAAACGTGTGAGCTTCGTGAATGATGTAGTTCCTATGAGCAGAAAAGTGACTGCCCTTACCTGAAACGAAGTCTTGCCTGTAAGAAGACACAGAGCATGGGTTTTAACTCCATTTCTGAAGTGAAACACACAGCATAGTTTTCATCCATGGATCACATTCTGCTTTAGAGCAAGAAGCACGCTCTTGCTTTCTAGATTCTCTAATACAGCAGGAAATCTGAGTGTGCCCAGAAAAAAAGAACGGTGTATCCTTCACTTACGGACTATATGTAGTCCAAATCTTCTTCTGAAACTGATACAATGCACTGGTCCTCTAACATCCAATGCTTGTCAGTGAAGATGAGAAACGTGTGAGCTTCGAGAACGATGTAGTTCGTTTGAGCAGAAAAGTGTCTGCCCTTACCTGAAACCAAGTCTTGCTTGTAGGAAGACTCAGAGCCTGGGCTTTAACTCCATTTCTGAAGTGAAACACACAGCATAGTTCTCATCCATTGATCCCACTCTGCTTTAGAACAAGAAGCACACTCTTGCTTTCTAGAATCTCTAAGACAGCAGGAAACGTGAGTTTGCTGAGAACAAAAGAACGGTGTTTCCTAAACATATGGACCATATCTAGTCCAACTCTGCTTCTGAAACTGATACAAAGCACTGGTCCTCTACCATCCAATGCTTGTATGTTAAGATGAGAAACGTGTGAGCTCAGTGAACGATGTAGTTCGTATGAGCTGAAAAGTGACTGCCCTTACCTGAAACAAAGTCTTGCTTGTAGGGAGACTCAGAGCCTGGCATTTAACTCCATTTCTGAAGGGAAACACACAGCATAGTTCTCATCCATGGATCACACTCTGCTTTAGAGCAAGAAGCACGCTCTTGCTTTCTAGAGTCTCTAATAAAGCAGGAAATCTGAGTGTGCCCAGAACAAAAGAACGGTGTTTCCTACACATACGGACCATATATAGTCCAAGACTTCTGAAACTGATACAAAGCATTGGTCCTTTAACATCCAATGCTTGTCAGTTAAGATGAGAAACATGTGAGCCTCAAGAACGATGTAGTTCTTTTGAGCAGAAAAGTGTCTGCCCTTACCTGAAACCAGTCTTGCTTGTAGGAAGACTCAGAGCCTGGGATTTAACTCCATTTCTGAAGTGCAACACACAGCATAGTTCTCATCCATTGATCCCACTCTGCTTTAGAACAAGAAGCACACTCTTGCTTTCTAGAATCTCTAAGACAGCAGGAAACATGAGTTTGCTGAGAACAAAAGAACGCTGTTTCCTACACATACGGACCATACCTAGTCCAACTCTGCTTCTGAAACTGATACAAAGCACTGGTCCTCTACCATCCAATGCTTGTATGTTAAGATGAGAAACGTGTGAGCTCAGTGAATGATGTAGTTCGTTTGAGCTGAAAAGTGACTGCCCTTACCTGAAACGAAGTCTTGCCTGTAGGAAGACACAGAGCCTGGGATTTAACTCCATTTCTGAAGGGAAACACACAGCATAGTTTTCATCCATGGATCACATTCTGCTTTAGAGCAAGAAGCACGCTCTTGCTTTCTAGATTCTCTAATACAGCAGGAAATCTGAGTGTGCCCAGAAAAAAAGAACGGTGTATCCTACACATACGGACTATATGTAGTCCAAATCTTCTTCTGAAACTGATACAATGCACTGGTCCTCTAACATCCAATTCTTGTCAGTTAAGATGAGAAACGTGTGAGCTTCGTGAACAATGTAGTTCGTTTGAGCAGAAAATGACTGCCCTTACCTTAATTGAGGTCTTGCTTGTAGGAAGACTCAGAGCCTGGGATTTAACTCCATTTCTGAAATAAAACACACAGCAGTGTAATCATCCATTGATCAGACTCTGCTTTAGAACAAGAAGCATGCTCTTGCTTTCTAGACTCTCCAAGAGAGCAGATAAAGTGAGTGTGCTGAGAACAAAAGAACGGTGTTTCCTACACATACGGACATTATATAGTCCAACTCTGCTTCTGAAACTGATAAAAAGCACTGGTCCTCTAAAATCTAATGCTTGTCTGTTAAGATGAGAAACGTGTGAGCTTCGTGAACGATGTAGTTCGTTTGAGCTGAAAAGTGACTGCCCTTACCTGAAACGAAGTCTTGCTTGTAGGGAGACTCAGAGCCTGGGATTTAACTCCATTTCTGAAGGGAAACACACAGCATAGTTTTCATCCACGGATCACACTCTGCTTTAGAGCGAGAAGCACGCTCTTGCTTTCTAGAGTCTCTAAGAGATCAGGAAACGTGAGTGTGCTGAGAACAAAAGAACGGTGTTTCCTACACATACAGACCATATCTAGTCCAACTCTTCTTCTGAACCTGATAGAATGCACTGGTCCTCTAACATCCAATGCTTGTCATTTAAGATGAAAAACGTGTGAGCTTTGTGAATGATGTAGTTCCTTTGAACTGAAAAGTGACTGCCCTTACCTGAAACGAATTCTTGCTTGTAGTAAGACACAGAGCCTGGGATTTAAGTCCATTTCTGAAGGGAAACACACAGCATAGTTCTCATCCATGGATCACACTCTGCTTTAGAGCGAGAAGCACACTCTAGCTTTCTAGAGTCTCTAATACAGCAGGAAATCTGAGTGTGCCCAGAAAAAGAGAACGGTGTTTCCTACACATATGGACCATATGTAGTCCAAAACTGCTTCTGAAACTGATACAAAGCACTGACCCTCTAACATCCAATGCTTGTCAGTTAAGATGAGAAACGTGTGAGCTTCGTGAACGATGTAGTTCGTTTGAGCAGAAAAGTGACTGCCCTTACCTGAATTGAAGTCTTGCTTGTAGGAAGACTCAGAGTCTGGAATTTAACTCCATTTCTGAAGTAAAACACACAGCAGTGTAATCATCCATTGATCACACTCTGCTTTAGAACAAGAAGCACGCTCTTGCTTTCTAGACTCTCTAAGACAGCAGGAAACGTGAGTGTGCTGAGAACAAAAGAACGGTGTTTCCTACACATACAGACCATATCTAGTCCAACTCTGCTTCTGAAACTGGTACAAAGCACTGGTCCTCTAACATCCAATGCTTGTCTGTTAAGATGAGAAACGTGAGAGCTCCGTGAATGATGTAGTTCGTTTGAGCTGAAAAGTGACTGCCCTTACCTGAAAAGAAGTCTTGCTTGTAGGAAGACACAGAGCCTGGGATTTAACTCCATTTCTGAAGGGAAACACACAGCATAGTTCTCATCCAAGGATCATACTCTGCTTTAGAGCAAGAAGCACGCTCTTGCTTTCTAGAGTCTCTAATAAAGCAAGAAATCTGAGTGTGCCCAGAACAAAAGAATGGTGTTTCCTACACATACGGACCATATCTAGTCCAACTCTTCTTCTGAAACAGATACAAAGCACTGGTCCTTTAACATCCAATGCTTGTCAGGTAAGATGAGAAACGTGTGAGCTTCGTGAATGATGTAGTTCGTTTGAACAGAAAAGTGACTGCCCTTACCTTAATTGAGGTCTTGCTTGTAGGAAGACTCAGAGCCTGGGATTTAACTCCATTTCTGAAATAAAACACACAGCAGTGTAATCATCCATTGATCAGACTCTGCTTTAGAACAAGAAGCACGCTCTTGCTTTCTAGACTCTCCATGACAGCAGATAATGTGAGTGTGCTGAGAACAAAAGAACGGTGTTTCCTACACATACGGACATTATATAGTCCAACTCTGCTTCTGAAACTGATAAAAAGCACTGGTCCTCTAAAATCTAATGCTTGTCTGTTAAGATGAGAAACGTGTGAGCTTCGTGAACGATGTAGTTCGTTTGAGCTGAAAAGTGACTGCCCTTACCTGAAACGAAGTCTTGCTTGTAGGGAGACTCAGAGCCTGGGATTTAACTCCATTTCTGAAGGGAAACACACAGCATAGTTCTCATCCATGGATCACACTCTGCTTTAGAGCAAGAAGCACGCTCTTGCTTTCTAGAGTCTCTAAAAAAACAGGAAATCTGAGTGTGCCCAGAACAAAAGAACGGTGTTTCCTACACATACGGACCATATCTAGTCCAAGTCTTCTTCTGCAACTGATACAAAGCACTGGTCCTTTAACATCCAATGCTTGTCAGTTAAGATGAGTAACGTGTGAGCTTCGTGAACGATGTAGTTCGTTTGAGCAGAAAAGTGACTGCCCTTACCTTAATTGAGGTCTTGCTTGTAGGAAGACTCAGTGCCTGGGATTTAACTCCATTTCTGAAATAAAACACACAGCAGTGTAATCATCCATTGATCACAGTCTGCTTTAGAGCGAGAAGCACGCTCTTGCTTTCTAGAGTCTCTAAGACAGCAGGAAACATGAGTGTGCTGAGAACAAAAGAACGGTGTTTCCTACACATACGGACCATATCTAGTCCAACACTTCTTCTGAAACTGATACAAAGCACTGGTCCTCTAACATCCAATGCTTGTCAGTTAAGATGAGAAACATGTGAGCCTCGAGAACGATGTAGTTCTTTTGAGCAGAAAAGTGTCTGCCCTTACCTGAAACCAGTCTTGATTGTAGGAAGACTCAGAGCCTGGGATTTAACTCCATTTCTGAAGTGAAACACACAGCATAGTTCTCATCCATTGATCCCACTCTGCTTTAGAACAAGAAGCACACTCTTGCTTTCTAGAATCTCTAAGACAGCAGGAAACGTGAGTTTGCTGAGAACAAAAGAACGGTGTTTCCTAAACATACGGACATTATATAGTCCAACTCTGCTTCTGAAACTGATACAAAGCACTGGTCCTCTACCATCCAATGCTTGTATGTTAAGATGAGAAACGTGTGAGCTCAGTGAAAGATGTAGTTCGTTTGAGCTGAAAAGTGACTGCCCTTACCTGAAACAAAGTCTTGCTTGTAGGGAGACTCAGAGCCTGGCATTTAACTCCATTTCTGAAGGGAAACACACAGCATAGTTCTCATCCATGGATCACACTCTGCTTTAGAGCAAGAAGCACGCTCTTGCTTTCTAGATTCTCTAATACAGCAGGAAATCTGAGTGTGCCCAGAACAAAAGAACGGTGTTTCCTACACATACGGACCATATCTAGTCCAAGTCTTCTTCTGAAACTGATACAAAGCACTGGTCCTTTAACATCCAATGCTTGTCAGTTAAGATGAGTAACGTGTGAGCTTCGTGAACGATGTAGTTCGTTTGAGCAGAAAAGTGACTGCCCTTAACTTAATTGAGGTCTTGCTTGTAGGAAGACTCAGAGCCTGGGATTTAACTCCATTTCTGAAATAAAACACAAAGCAGTGCAATCATCCATTGATCACACTCTGCTTTAGAGCGAGAAGCACGCTCTTGATTTCTAGATTCTCTAATACAGCAGGAAATCTGAGTGTGCCCAGAAAAAAAGAACGGTGTATCCTACACATACAGACTATATGTAGTCCAAATCTGAAACTGATACAATGCACTGGTCCTCTAACATCCAATTCTTGTCAGTTAAGATGAGAAACGTGTGAGCTTCGTGAATGATGTAGTTCCTATGAGCAGAAAAGTGACTGCCCTTACCTGAAACGAAGTCTTGCCTGTAGGAAGACACAGAGCATGGGTTTTAACTCCATTTCTGAAGTGAAACACACAGCATAGTTTTCATCCATGGATCACATTCTGCTTTAGAGCAAGAAGCACGCTCTTGCTTTCTAGATTCTCTAATACAGCAGGAAATCTGAGTGTGCCCAGAAAAAAAGAACGGTGTATCCTTCACATACGGACTATATGTAGTCCAAATCTTCTTCTGAAACTGATACAATGCACTGGTCCTCTAACATCCAATGCTTGTCAGTGAAGATGAGAAACGTGTGAGCTTCGAGAACGATGTAGTTCGTTTGAGCAGAAAAGTGTCTGCCCTTACCTGAAACCAAGTCTTGCTTGTAGGAAGACTCAGAGCCTGGGCTTTAACTCCATTTCTGAAGTGAAACACACAGCATAGTTCTCATCCATTGATCCCACTCTGCTTTAGAACAAGAAGCACACTCTTGCTTTCTAGAATCTCTAAGACAGCAGGAAACGTGAGTTTGCTGAGAACAAAAGAACGGTGTTTCCTAAACATACGGACCATATCTAGTCCAACTCTGCTTCTGAAACTGATACAAAGCACTGGTCCTCTACCATCCAATGCTTGTATGTTAAGATGAGAAACGTGTGAGCTCAGTGAACGATGTAGTTCGTTTGAGCTGAAAAGTGACTGCCCTTACCTGAAACAAAGTCTTGCTTGTAGGGAGACTCAGAGCCTGGCATTTAACTCCATTTCTGAAGGGAAACACACAGCATAGTTCTCATCCATGGATCACACTCTGCTTTAGAGCAAGAAGCACGCTCTTGCTTTCTAGATTCTCTAATACAGCAGGAAATCTGAGTGTGCCCAGAAAAAAAGAACGGTGTATCCTACACATACGGACTATATGTAGTCCAAATCTTCTTCTGAAACTGATACAATGCACTGGTCCTCTAACATCCAATTCTTGTCAGTTAAGATGAGAAACGTGTGAGCTTCGTGAACAATGTAGTTCGTTTGAGCAGAAAATGACTGCCCTTACCTTAATTGAGGTCTTGCTTGTAGGAAGACTCAGAGCCTGGTATTTAACTCCATTTCTGAAATAAAACACACATCAGTGTAATCATCCATTGATCAGACTCTGCTTTAGAACAAGAAGCATGCTCTTGCTTTCTAGACTCTCCAAGAGAGCAGATAAAGTGAGTGTGCTGAGAACAAAAGAACGGTGTTTCCTACACATACGGACATTATATAGTCCAACTCTGCTTCTGAAACTGATAAAAAGCACTGGTCCTCTAAAATCTAATGCTTGTCTGTTAAGAGGAGAAACGTGTGAGCTTTGTGAACGATGTAGTTCGTTTGAGCTGAAAAGTGACTGCCCTTACCTGAAACGAAGTCTTGCCTGTAGGAAGACACAGAGCCTGGGATTTAACTCCATTTCTGAAGGGAAACACACAGCATAGTTTTCATCCATGGATCACACTCTGCTTTAGACCAAGAAGCACGCTCTTGCTTTCTAGAGTCTCTAAGACAGCAGGAAACGTGAGTGTGCTGAGAACAAAAGAACGGTGTTTCCTACACATACAGACCATATCTGGTCCAACTCTGCTTCTGAAACTGATACAAAGCACTGGTCCTCTAACATCCAATGCTTGTCAGTTAAGATGAGAAACGTGTGAGCTTTGTGAATGATGTAGTTCCTTTGAACAGAAAAGTGACTGCCCTTAACTGAAACGAATTCTTGCTTGTAGTAAGACACAGAGTCTGGGATTTAAGTCCATTTCTGAAGGGAAACAAACAGCAAAGTTCTGATCCATGGATCACACTCTGCTTTAGAGCAAGAAGTACGCTCTTGCTTTCTAGAGTCTCTAATACAGCAGGAAATCTGCGTGTGTCCAGAACAAAAGAACGATGTTTCCTACACATACAGACCATATCTAGTCCAACACTTCTTCTGAAACTGATACAAAGCACTGGTCCTTTAACATCCAATGCTTGTCTGTTAAGATGAGAAACGTGAGAGCTCAGTGAACGATGTAGTTCGTTTGAGCTGAAAAGTGACTGCCCTTACCTGAAACGAAGTCTTACTTGTAGGGATACTCAGAGCCTGGGATTTAACTCCATTTCTGAGGGGAAACACACAGCAGTGTAATCATCCATTGATCACACTCTGCTTTAGAATAAGAAGCACGCTCTTGCTTTCTAGACTCTCTAAGACAGCAGGAAACGTGAGTGTGCTGAGAACAAAGAACGGTGTTTCCTACACATACGGACATTATATAGTCCAACTCTGCTTCTGAAACTGATAAAAAGCACTGGTCCTCTAAAATCTAATGCTTGTCTGTTAAGATGAGAAACGTGTTCGCTTCGTGAAAGATGTAGTTCGTTTGAGCTGAAAAGTGACTGCCCTTACCTGAAACGAAGTCTTGCCTGTAGGAAGACACAGAGCCTGGGATTTAACTCCATTTCTGAAGGGAAACACACAGCATAGTTTTCATCCATGGATCACATTCTGCTTTAGAGCAAGAAGCACGCTCTTGATTTCTAGATTCTCTAATACAGCAGGAAATCTGAGTGTGCCCAGAAAAATAGAACTGTGTATCCTACACATACGGACTATATGTAGTCCAAATCTGAAACTGATACAATGCACTGGTCCTCTAACATCCAATTCTTGTCAGTTAAGATGAGAAACGTGTTAGCTTCGTGAATGATGTAGTTCCTTTGAGCAGAAAAGTGACTGACATACCTGAAACGAAATCTTGCTTGTAGGGAGACTCAGAGCATGGGATTTAACTCCATTTCTGAAGTGAAACACACAGCATTGTCTTATCCATTGATCACACCCTGCCTTAGAACAAGAAGCACGCTCTTGCTTTCTAGAGTCTCTAAGACAGCAGGAAACGTGAGTGTGCTGAGAACAAAAGAACGGTGTTTCCTACACATACACACCATATCTGGTCCAACTCTGCTTCTGAAACTGATACAAAGCAGTGGTCCTCTAACATCCAATGCTTGTCAGTTAAGATGAGAAACGTGTAAGCTTTGTGAATGATGTAGTTTCTTTGAACTGAAAAGTGACTGCCCTTACCTGAAACGAATTCTTGCTTGTAGTAAGACACAGAGCCTGGGATTTAACTCCATTTCTGAGGGGAAACACACAGCATAGTTCTCATCCAAGGATCACATTCTGCTTTAGAGCAAGAAGCACGCTCTTGCTTTCTAGAGTCTTTAATACAGCAGGAAATCTGAATGTGCTGAGAACAAAAGAATGGTGTTTCCTACACATACGGACCATATCTAGTCCAACTCTTCTTCTGAAACTGATACAAAGCACTGGTCCTTTAACATCCAATGCTTCTCAGTTAAGATGAGAAACGTGTGAGCTTCGTGAACGATGTAGTTCGTTTGAGCAGAAAAGAGACTGCCATTACCTGAATTGAAGTCTTGCTTGTAGGAAGACTCAGAGCCTGGCATTTAACTCCATTTCTGAAGTAAAACACACAGCAGTGTAATCATCCATTGATCACACTCTGCTTTAGAACAAGAAGCACGCTCTTGCTTTCTAGACTCTCTAAGACAGCAGGAAACGTGAGTGTGCTGAGAACAAAAGAACGGTGTTTCCTACACATACGGACATTATATAGTCCAACTCTGCTTCTGAAACTGATAAAAAGCACTGGTCTTCTAAAATCTAATGCTTGTCAATTAAGATGAGAAACGTGTGAGCTTCGTGAACGATTTAGTTCGTTTGAGCTGAAAAGTGACTGAACTTACCTGAAACGAAGCCTTGCTTGTAGGAAGACTCAGAGCCTGGGATTTAACTCCATTTCTGAAGTGAAAAACACAGCATAGTTCTCATCCATTGATCACACTCTGCTTTAGAACAAGAAGCACGCTCTTGCTTTCTAGTATCTCTAAGACAGCAGGAAACGTGAGTTTGCTGAGAACAAAAGAACGGTGTTTCCTACACATACGGACCATATCTAGTCCAACTCTGCTTCTGAAACTGATACAAAGCACTGGTCCTCTACCATCCAATGCTTGTATGTTAAGATGAGAAACGTGTGAGCTCAGTGAATGATGTAGTTTGTTTGAGCTGAAAAGTGACTGCCCTTACCTGAAACGAAGTCTTGCCTGTAGGAAGACACAGAGCCTGGGATTTAACTCCATTTCTGAAGGGAAACACACAGCATAGTTTTCATCCATGGATCACATTCTGCTTTAGAGCAAGAAGCACGCTCTTGCTTTCTAGATTCTCTAATACAGCAGGAAATCTGAGTGTGCCCAGAAAAAAAGAACGGTGTATCCTACACATACGGACTATATGTAGTCCAAATCTTCTTCTGAAACTGATACAATGCACTGGTCCTCTAACATCCAATTCTTGTCAGTTAAGATGAGAAACGTGTGAGCTTCGTGAACAATGTAGTTCGTTTGAGCTGAAAATGACTGCCCTTACCTTAATTGAGGTCTTGCTTGTAGGAAGACTCAGAGCCTGGGATTTAACTCCATTTCTGAAATAAAACACACATCAGTGTAATCATCCATTGATCAGACTCTGCTTTAGAACAAGAAGCACGCTCTTGCTTTCTAGACTCTCCAAGAGAGCAGATAAAGTGAGTGTGCTGAGAACAAAAGAACAGTGTTTCCTACACATACGGACATTATATAGTCCAACTCTGCTTCTGAAACTGATAAAAAGCACTGGTCCTCTAAAATCTAATGCTTGTCTGTTAAGAGGAGAAACGTGTGAGCTTTGTGAAGGATGTAGTTCGTTTGAGCTGAAAAGTGACTGCCCTTACCTGAAACGAAGTCTTGCCTGTAGGAAGACACAGAGCCTGGGATTTAACTCCATTTCTGAAGGGAAACACACAGCATAGTTTTCATCCATGGATCACACTCTGCTTTAGACCAAGAAGCACGCTCTTGCTTTCTAGAGTCTGTAAGACAGCAGGAAACGTGAGTGTGCTGAGAACAAAAGAACGGTGTTTCCTACACATACAGACCATATCTGGTCCAACTCTGCTTCTGAAACTGATACAAAGCACTGGTCCTCTAACATCCAATGCTTGTCAGTTAAGATGAGAAACGTGTGAGCTTTGTGAATGATGTAGTTCCTTTGAACAGAAAAGTGACTGCCCTTAACTGAAACGAATTCTTGCTTGTAGTAAGACACAGAGTCTGGGATTTAAGTCCATTTCTGAAGGGAAACACACAGCAAAGTTCTGATCCATGGATCACACTCTGCTTTAGAGCAAGAAGCACGCTCTTGCTTTCTAGAGTCTCTAATACAGCAGGAAATCTGCGTGTGTCCAGAACAAAAGAATGATGTTTCCTACACATACGGACCATATCTAGTCCAACTCTTCTTCTGAAACTGATACAAAGCACTGGTCCTTTAACATCCAATGCTTGTCTGTTAAGATGAGAAACGTGAGAGCTCAGTGAACGATGTAGTTCGTTTGAGCTGAAAAGTGACTGCCCTTACCTGAAACGAAGTCTTACTTGTAGGGATACTCAGAGCCTGGGATTTAACTCCATTTCTGAGGGGAAACACATGGCAGTGTAATCATCCATTGATCACACTCTGCTTTAGAATAAGAAGCACGCTCTTGCTTTCTAGACTCTCTAAGACAGCAGGAAACGTGAGTGTGCTGAGAACAAAGAACGGTGTTTCCTACACATACGGACATTATATAGTCCAACTCTGCTTCTGAAACTGATAAAAAGCACTGCTCCTCTAAAATCTAATGCTTGTCTGTTAAGATGAGAAACGTGTGAGCTTCGTGAAAGATGTAGTTCGTTTGAGCTGAAAAGTGACTGCCCTTACCTGAAACGAAGTCTTGCCTGTAGGAAGACACAGAGCCTGGGATTTAACTCCATTTCTGAAGGGAAACACACAGCATAGTTTTCATCCATGGATCACATTCTGCTTTAGAGCAAGAAGCACGCTCTTGATTTCTAGATTCTCTAATACAGCAGGAAATCTGAGTGTGCCCAGAAAAAAAGAACTGTGTATCCTACACATACGGACTATATGTAGTCCAAATCTTCTTCTGAAACTGATACAATGCACTGGTCCTCTAACATCCAATTCTTGTCAGTTAAGATGAGAAACGTGTGAGCTTCGTGAACAATGTAGTTCGTTTGAGCTGAAAATGACTGCCCTTACCTTAATTGAGGTCTTGCTTGTAGGAAGACTCAGAGCCTGGGATTTAACTCCATTTCTGAAATAAAACACACAGCAGTGTAATCATCCATTGATCAGACTCTGCTTTAGAACAAGAAGCACGCTCTTGCTTTCTAGACTCTCCAAGAGAGCAGATAAAGTGAGTGTGCTGAGAACAAAAGAACGGTGTTTCCTACTCATACGGACATTATATAGTCCAACTCTGCTTCTGAAACTGATAAAAAGCACTGGTCCTCTAAAATCTAATGCTTGTCTGTTAAGAGGAGAAACGTGTGAGCTTTGTGAACGATGTAGTTCGTTTGAGCTGAAAAGTGACTGCCCTTACCTGAAACGAAGTCTTGCCTGTAGGAAGACACAGAGCCTGGGATTTAACTCCATTTCTGAAGGGAAACACACAGCATAGTTTTCATCCATGGATCACACTCTGCTTTAGACCAAGAAGCACGCTCTTGCT
This sequence comes from Onychomys leucogaster, assembly GCA_949786385.1. Classification (NCBI taxonomy): domain Eukaryota; kingdom Metazoa; phylum Chordata; class Mammalia; order Rodentia; family Cricetidae; genus Onychomys; species Onychomys leucogaster. The sequence continues at coordinate 95,344 of CATKUP010000505.1, forward strand.
TTCTAGAGTCTCTAAGACAGCAGGAAACGTGAGTGTGCTGAGAACAAAAGAACGGTGTTTCCTACACATACAGACCATATCTGGTCCAACTCTGCTTCTGAAACTGATACAAAGCACTGGTCCTCTAACATCCAATGCTTGTCAGTTAAGATGAGAAACGTGTGAGCTTTGTGAATGATGTAGTTCCTTTGAACAGAAAAGTGACTGCCCTTAACTGAAACGAATTCTTGCTTGTAGTAAGACACAGAGTCTGGGATTTAAGTCCATTTCTGAAGGGAAACACACAGCAAAGTTATGATCCATGGATCACACTCTGCTTTAGAGCAAGAAGCACGCTCTTGCTTTCTAGAGTCTCTAATACAGCAGGAAATCTGCGTGTGTCCAGAACAAAAGAACGATGTTTCCTACACATACGGACCATATCTAGTCCAACTCTTCTTCTGAAACTGATACAAAGCACTGGTCCTTTAACATCCAATGCTTGTCTGTTAAGATGAGAAACGTGAGAGCTCAGTGAACGATGTAGTTCGTTTGAGCTGAAAAGTGACTGCCCTTACCTGAAACGAAGTCTTACTTGTAGGGAGACTCAGAGCCTGGGATTTAACTCCATTTCTTAGGGGAAACACACAGCAGTGTAATCATCCATTGATCACACTCTGCTTTAGAATAAGAAGCACGCTCTTGCTTTCTAGACTCTCTAAGACAGCAGGAAACGTGAGTGTGCTGAGAACAAAGAACGGTGTTTCCTACACATACGGACATTATATAGTCCAACACTGCTTCTGAAACTGATAAAAAGCACTGGTCCTCTAAAATCTAATGCTTGTCTGTTAAGATGAGCAACGTGTGAGCTTCGTGAAAGATGTAGTTCGTTTGAGCTGAAAAGTGACTGCCCTTACCTGAAACGAGGTCTTGCCTGTAGGAAGACACAGAGCCTGGGATTTAACTCCATTTCTGAAGGGAAACACACAGCATAGTTTTCATCCATGGATCACACTCTTCTTTAGAGCGAGAAGCACACTCTAGCTTTCTAGAGTCTCTAATACGGCAGGAAATCTGAGTGTGCCCAGAACAAAAGAACGGTGTTTCCTACAAATATGGACATTATATAGTCCAACTATGCTTCTGAAACTGATAAAAAGCAGTGGTCCTCTAACATCCAATGCTTGTCAGTTAAGATGAGAAACGTGTAAGCTTTGTGAATGATGTAGTTTCTTTGAACTGAAAAGTGACTGCCCTTACCTGAAACGAATTCTTGCTTGTAGTAAGACACAGAGCCTGGGATTTAACTCCATTTCTGAGGGGAAACACACAGCATAGTTCTCATCCAAGGATCACATTCTGCTTTAGAGCAAGAAGCACGCTCTTGCTTTCTAGAGTCTTTAATACAGCAGGAAATCTGAATGTGCTGAGAACAAAAGAATGGTGTTTCCTACACATACGGACCATATCTAGTCCAACTCTTCTTCTGAAACTGATACAAAGCACTGGTCCTTTAACATCCAATGCTTCTCAGTTAAGATGAGAAACGTGTGAGCTTCGTGAACGATGTAGTTCGTTTGAGCAGAAAAGAGACTGCCATTACCTGAATTGAAGTCTTGCTTGTAGGAAGACTCAGAGCCTGGCATTTAACTCCATTTCTGAAGTAAAACACACAGCAGTGTAATCATCCATTGATCACACTCTGCTTTAGAACAAGAAGCACGCTCTTGCTTTCTAGACTCTCTAAGACAGCAGGAAACGTGAGTGTGCTGAGAACAAAAGAACGGTGTTTCCTACACATACGGACATTATATAGTCCAACTCTGCTTCTGAAACTGATAAAAAGCACTGGTCTTCTAAAATCTAATGCTTGTCTATTAAGATGAGAAACGTGTGAGCTTCGTGAACGATTTAGTTCGTTTGAGCTGAAAAGTGACTGAACTTACCTGAAACGAAGCCTTGCTTGTAGGAAGACTCAGAGCCTGGGATTTAACTCCATTTCTGAAGTGAAAAACACAGCATAGTTCTCATCCATTGATCACACTCTGCTTTAGAACAAGAAGCACGCTCTTGCTTTCTAGTATCTCTAAGACAGCAGGAAACGTGAGTTTGCTGAGAACAAAAGAACGGTGTTTCCTACACATACGGACCATATCTAGTCCAACTCTGCTTCTGAAACTGATACAAAGCACTGGTCCTCTACCATCCAATGCTTGTATGTTAAGATGAGAAACGTGTGAGCTCAGTGAATGATGTAGTTTGTTTGAGCTGAAAAGTGACTGCCCTTACCTGAAACGAAGTCTTGCCTGTAGGAAGACACAGAGCCTGGGATTTAACTCCATTTCTGAAGGGAAACACACAGCATAGTTTTCATCCATGGATCACATTCTGCTTTAGAGCAAGAAGCACGCTCTTGCTTTCTAGATTCTCTAATACAGCAGGAAATCTGAGTGTGCCCAGAAAAAAAGAACGGTGTATCCTACACATACGGACTATATGTAGTCCAAATCTTCTTCTGAAACTGATACAATGCACTGGTCCTCTAACATCCAATTCTTGTCAGTTAAGATGAGAAACGTGTGAGCTTCGTGAACAATGTAGTTCGTTTGAGCTGAAAATGACTGCCCTTACCTTAATTGAGGTCTTGCTTGTAGGAAGACTCAGAGCCTGGGATTTAACTCCATTTCTGAAATAAAACACACATCAGTGTAATCATCCATTGATCAGACTCTGCTTTAGAACAAGAAGCACGCTCTTGCTTTCTAGACTCTCCAAGAGAGCAGATAAAGTGAGTGTGCTGAGAACAAAAGAACAGTGTTTCCTACACATACGGACATTATATAGTCCAACTCTGCTTCTGAAACTGATAAAAAGCACTGGTCCTCTAAAATCTAATGCTTGTCTGTTAAGAGGAGAAACGTGTGAGCTTTGTGAAGGATGTAGTTCGTTTGAGCTGAAAAGTGACTGCCCTTACCTGAAACGAAGTCTTGCCTGTAGGAAGACACAGAGCCTGGGATTTAACTCCATTTCTGAAGGGAAACACACAGCATAGTTTTCATCCATGGATCACACTCTGCTTTAGACCAAGAAGCACGCTCTTGCTTTCTAGAGTCTGTAAGACAGCAGGAAACGTGAGTGTGCTGAGAACAAAAGAACGGTGTTTCCTACACATACAGACCATATCTGGTCCAACTCTGCTTCTGAAACTGATACAAAGCACTGGTCCTCTAACATCCAATGCTTGTCAGTTAAGATGAGAAACGTGTGAGCTTTGTGAATGATGTAGTTCCTTTGAACAGAAAAGTGACTGCCCTTAACTGAAACGAATTCTTGCTTGTAGTAAGACACAGAGTCTGGGATTTAAGTCCATTTCTGAAGGGAAACACACAGCAAAGTTATGATCCATGGATCACACTCTGCTTTAGAGCAAGAAGCACGCTCTTGCTTTCTAGAGTCTCTAATACAGCAGGAAATCTGCGTGTGTCCAGAACAAAAGAACGATGTTTCCTACACATACGGACCATATCTAGTCCAACTCTTCTTCTGAAACTGATACAAAGCACTGGTCCTTTAACATCCAATGCTTGTCTGTTAAGATGAGAAACGTGAGAGCTCAGTGAACGATGTAGTTCGTTTGAGCTGAAAAGTGACTGCCCTTACCTGAAACGAAGTCTTAATTGTAGGGATACTCAGAGCCTGGGATTTAACTCCATTTCTGAGGGGAAACACACGGCAGTGTAATCATCCATTGATCACACTCTGCTTTAGAATAAGAAGCACGCTCTTGCTTTCTAGACTCTCTAAGACAGCAGGAAACGTGAGTGTGCTGAGAACAAAGAACGGTGTTTCCTACACATACGGACATTATATAGTCCAACTCTGCTTCTGAAACTGATAAAAAGCACTGCTCCTCTAAAATCTAATGCTTGTCTGTTAAGATGAGAAACGTGTGAGCTTCGTGAAAGATGTAGTTCGTTTGAGCTGAAAAGTGACTGCCCTTACCTGAAACGAAGTCTTGCCTGTAGGAAGACACAGAGCCTGGGATTTAACTCCATTTCTGAAGGGAAACACACAGCATAGTTTTCATCCATGGATCACATTCTGCTTTAGAGCAAGAAGCACGCTCTTGATTTCTAGATTCTCTAATACAGCAGGAAATCTTAGTGTGCCCAGAAAAAAAGAACTGTGTATCCTACACATACGGACTATATGTAGTCCAAATCTGAAACTGATACAATGCACTGGTCCTCTAACATCCAATTCTTGTCAGTTAAGATGAGAAACGTGTTAGCTTCGTGAATGATGTAGTTCCTTTGAGCAGAAAAGTGACTGCCCTTACCTGAAACGAAATCTTGCTTGTAGGGAGACTCAGAGCATGGGATTTAACTCCATTTCTGAAGTGAAACACACAGCATTGTCTTATCCATTGATCACACCCTGCCTTAGAACAAGAAGCACGCTCTTGCTTTCTAGAGTCTCTAAGACAGCAGGAAACGTGAGTGTGCTGAGAACAAAAGAACGGTGTTTCCTACACATACAGACCATATCTGGTCCAACTCTGCTTCTGAAACTGATACAAAGCAGTGGTCCTCTAACATCCAATGCTTGTCAGTTAAGATGAGAAACGTGTAAGCTTTGTGAATGATGTAGTTCCTTTGAACTGAAAAGTGACTGCCCTTACCTGAAACGAATTCTTGCTTGTAGTAAGACACAGAGCCTGGGATTTAACTCCATTTCTGAGGGGAAACACACAGCATAGTTCTCATCCATGGATCACATTCTGCTTTAGAGCAAGAAGCACGCTCTTGCTTTCTAGATTCTCTAATACAGCAGGAAATCTGAGTGTGCCCAGAAAAAAAGAACGGTGTATCCTACACATACGGACTATATGTAGTCCAAATCTTCTTCTGAAACTGATACAATGCACTGGTCCTCTAACATCCAATTCTTGTCAGTTAAGATGAGAAACGTGTGAGCTTCGTGAACAATGTAGTTCGTTTGAGCTGAAAATGACTGCCCTTACCTTAATTGAGGTCTTGCTTGTAGGAAGACTCAGAGCCTGGGATTTAACTCCATTTCTGAAATAAAACACACAGCAGTGTAATCATCCATTGATCAGACTCTGCTTTAGAACAAGAAGCACGCTCTTGCTTTCTAGACTCTCCAAGAGAGCAGATAAAGTGAGTGTGCTGAGAACAAAAGAACGGTGTTTCCTACTCATACGGACATTATATAGTCCAACTCTGCTTCTGAAACTGATAAAAAGCACTGGTCCTCTAAAATCTAATGCTTGTCTGTTAAGAGGAGAAACGTGTGAGCTTTGTGAACGATGTAGTTCGTTTGAGCTGAAAAGTGACTGCCCTTACCTGAAACGAAGTCTTGCCTGTAGGAAGACACAGAGCCTGGGATTTAACTCCATTTCTGAAGGGAAACACACAGCATAGTTTTCATCCATGGATCACACTCTGCTTTAGACCAAGAAGCACGCTCTTGCTTTCTAGAGTCTCTAAGACAGCAGGAAACGTGAGTGTGCTGAGAACAAAAGAACGGTGTTTCCTACACATACAGATCATATCTGGTCCAACTCTGCTTCTGAAACTGATACAAAGCACTGGTCCTCTAACATCCAATGCTTGTCAGTTAAGATGAGAAACGTGTGAGCTTTGTGAATGATGTAGTTCCTTTGAACAGAAAAGTGACTGCCCTTAACTGAAACGAATTCTTGCTTGTAGTAAGACACAGAGTCTGGGATTTAAGTCCATTTCTGAAGGGAAACACACAGCAAAGTTATGATCCATGGATCACACTCTGCTTTAGAGCAAGAAGCACGCTCTTGCTTTCTAGAGTCTCTAATACAGCAGGAAATCTGCGTGTGTCCAGAACAAAAGAACGATGTTTCCTACACATACGGACCATATCTAGTCCAACTCTTCTTCTGAAACTGATACAAAGCACTGGTCCTTTAACATCCAATGCTTGTCTGTTAAGATGAGAAACGTGAGAGCTCAGTGAACGATGTAGTTCGTTTGAGCTGAAAAGTGACTGCCCTTACCTGAAACGAAGTCTTACTTGTAGGGAGACTCAGAGCCTGGGATTTAACTCCATTTCTTAGGGGAAACACACAGCAGTGTAATCATCCATTGATCACACTCTGCTTTAGAATAAGAAGCACGCTCTTGCTTTCTAGACTCTCTAAGACAGCAGGAAACGTGAGTGTGCTGAGAACAAAGAACGGTGTTTCCTACACATACGGACATTATATAGTCCAACACTGCTTCTGAAACTGATAAAAAGCACTGGTCCTCTAAAATCTAATGCTTGTCTGTTAAGATGAGCAACGTGTGAGCTTCGTGAAAGATGTAGTTCGTTTGAGCTGAAAAGTGACTGCCCTTACCTGAAACGAGGTCTTGCCTGTAGGAAGACACAGAGCCTGGGATTTAACTCCATTTCTGAAGGGAAACACACAGCATAGTTTTCATCCATGGATCACACTCTTCTTTAGAGCGAGAAGCACACTCTAGCTTTCTAGAGTCTCTAATACGGCAGGAAATCTGAGTGTGCCCAGAACAAAAGAACGGTGTTTCCTACAAATATGGACATTATATACTCCAACTCTGCTTCTGAAACTGATAAAAAGCAGTGGTCCTCTAACATCCAATGCTTGTCAGTTAAGATGAGAAACGTGTAAGCTTTGTGAATGATGTAGTTTCTTTGAACTGAAAAGTGACTGCCCTTACCTGAAACGAATTCTTGCTTGTAGTAAGACACAGAGCCTGGGATTTAACTCCATTTCTGAGGGGAAACACACAGCATAGTTCTCATCCAAGGATCACATTCTGCTTTAGAGCAAGAAGCACGCTCTTGCTTTCTAGAGTCTTTAATACAGCAGGAAATCTGAATGTGCTGAGAACAAAAGAATGGTGTTTCCTACACATACGGACCATATCTAGTCCAACTCTTCTTCTGAAACTGATACAAAGCACTGGTCCTTTAACATCCAATGCTTCTCAGTTAAGATGAGAAACGTGTGAGCTTCGTGAACGATGTAGTTCGTTTGAGCAGAAAAGAGACTGCCATTACCTGAATTGAAGTCTTGCTTGTAGGAAGACTCAGAGCCTGGCATTTAACTCCATTTCTGAAGTAAAACACACAGCAGTGTAATCATCCATTGATCACACTCTGCTTTAGAACAAGAAGCACGCTCTTGCTTTCTAGACTCTCTAAGACAGCAGGAAACGTGAGTGTGCTGAGAACAAAAGAACGGTGTTTCCTACACATACGGACATTATATAGTCCAACTCTGCTTCTGAAACTGATAAAAAGCACTGGTCTTCTAAAATCTAATGCTTGTCTATTAAGATGAGAAACGTGTGAGCTTCGTGAACGATTTAGTTCGTTTGAGCTGAAAAGTGACTGAACTTACCTGAAACGAAGCCTTGCTTGTAGGAAGACTCAGAGCCTGGGATTTAACTCCATTTCTGAAGTGAAAAACACAGCATAGTTCTCATCCATTGATCACACTCTGCTTTAGAACAAGAAGCACGCTCTTGCTTTCTAGTATCTCTAAGACAGCAGGAAACGTGAGTTTGCTGAGAACAAAAGAACGGTGTTTCCTACACATACGGACCATATCTAGTCCAACTCTGCTTCTGAAACTGATACAAAGCACTGGTCCTCTACCATCCAATGCTTGTATGTTAAGATGAGAAACGTGTGAGCTCAGTGAATGATGTAGTTTGTTTGAGCTGAAAAGTGACTGCCCTTACCTGAAACGAAGTCTTGCCTGTAGGAAGACACAGAGCCTGGGATTTAACTCCATTTCTGAAGGGAAACACACAGCATAGTTTTCATCCATGGATCACATTCTGCTTTAGAGCAAGAAGCACGCTCTTGCTTTCTAGATTCTCTAATACAGCAGGAAATCTGAGTGTGCCCAGAAAAAAAGAACGGTGTATCCTACACATACGGACTATATGTAGTCCAAATCTTCTTCTGAAACTGATACAATGCACTGGTCCTCTAACATCCAATTCTTGTCAGTTAAGATGAGAAACGTGTGAGCTTCGTGAACAATGTAGTTCGTTTGAGCTGAAAATGACTGCCCTTACCTTAATTGAGGTCTTGCTTGTAGGAAGACTCAGAGCCTGGGATTTAACTCCATTTCTGAAATAAAACACACATCAGTGTAATCATCCATTGATCAGACTCTGCTTTAGAACAAGAAGCACGCTCTTGCTTTCTAGACTCTCCAAGAGAGCAGATAAAGTGAGTGTGCTGAGAACAAAAGAACAGTGTATCCTACACATACGGACATTATATAGTCCAACTCTGCTTCTGAAACTGATAAAAAGCACTGGTCCTCTAAAATCTAATGCTTGTCTGTTAAGAGGAGAAACGTGTGAGCTTTGTGAAGGATGTAGTTCGTTTGAGCTGAAAAGTGACTGCCCTTACCTGAAACGAAGTCTTGCCTGTAGGAAGACACAGAGCCTGGGATTTAACTCCATTTCTGAAGGGAAACACACAGCATAGTTTTCATCCATGGATCACACTCTGCTTTAGACCAAGAAGCACGCTCTTGCTTTCTAGAGTCTGTAAGACAGCAGGAAACGTGAGTGTGCTGAGAACAAAAGAACGGTGTTTCCTACACATACAGACCATATCTGGTCCAACTCTGCTTCTGAAACTGATACAAAGCACTGGTCCTCTAAAATCCAATGCTTGTCAGTTAAGATGAGAAACGTGTGAGCTTTGTGAATGATGTAGTTCCTTTGAACAGAAAAGTGACTGCCCTTAACTGAAACGAATTCTTGCTTGTAGTAAGACACAGAGTCTGGGATTTAAGTCCATTTCTGAAGGGAAACACACAGCAAAGTTCTGATCCATGGATCACACTCTGCTTTAGAGCAAGAAGCACGCTCTTGCTTTCTAGAGTCTCTAATACAGCAGGAAATCTGCGTGTGTCCAGAACAAAAGAACGATGTTTCCTACACATACGGACCATATCTAGTCCAACTCTTCTTCTGAAACTGATACAAAGCACTGGTCCTTTAACATCCAATGCTTGTCTGTTAAGATGAGAAACATGAGAGCTCAGTGAACGATGTAGTTCGTTTGAGCTGAAAAGTGACTGCCCTTACCTGAAACGAAGTCTTACTTGTAGGGATACTCAGAGCCTGGGATTTAACTCCATTTCTGAGGGGAAACACACGGCAGTGTAATCATCCATTGATCACACTCTGCTTTAGAATAAGAAGCACGCTCTTGCTTTCTAGACTCTCTAAGACAGCAGGAAACGTGAGTGTGCTGAGAACAAAGAACGGTGTTTCCTACACATACGGACATTATATAGTCCAACTCTGCTTCTGAAACTGATAAAAAGCACTGCTCCTCTAAAATCTAATGCTTGTCTGTTAAGATGAGAAACGTGTGAGCTTCGTGAAAGATGTAGTTCGTTTGAGCTGAAAAGTGACTGCCCTTACCTGAAACGAAGTCTTGCCTGTAGGAAGACACAGAGCCTGGGATTTAACTCCATTTCTGAAGGGAAACACACAGCATAGTTTTCATCCATGGATCACATTCTGCTTTAGAGCAAGAAGCACGCTCTTGATTTCTAGATTCTCTAATACAGCAGGAAATCTTAGTGTGCCCAGAAAAAAAGAACTGTGTATCCTACACATACGGACTATATGTAGTCCAAATCTGAAACTGATACAATGCACTGGTCCTCTAACATCCAATTCTTGTCAGTTAAGATGAGAAACGTGTTAGCTTCGTGAATGATGTAGTTCCTTTGAGCAGAAAAGTGACTGCCCTTACCTGAAACGAAATCTTGCTTGTAGGGAGACTCAGAGCATGGGATTTAACTCCATTTCTGAAGTGAAACACACAGCATTGTCTTATCCATTGATCACACCCTGCCTTAGAACAAGAAGCACGCTCTTGCTTTCTAGAGTCTCTAAGACAGCAGGAAACGTGAGTGTGCTGAGAACAAAAGAACGGTGTTTCCTACACATACAGACCATATCTGGTCCAACTCTGCTTCTGAAACTGATACAAAGCAGTGGTCCTCTAACATCCAATGCTTGTCAGTTAAGATGAGAAACGTGTAAGCTTTGTGAATGATGTAGTTCCTTTGAACTGAAAAGTGACTGCCCTTACCTGAAATGAATTCTTGCTTGTAGTAAGACACAGAGCCTGGGATTTAACTCCATTTCTGAGGGGAAACACACAGCATAGTTCTCATCCATGGATCACATTCTGCTTTATTGCAGGAAGCACGCTCTTGCTTTCTAGAGTCTTTAATACAGCAGGAAATCTGAATGTGCCCAGAAAAAAAGAACGGTGTATCCTACACATACGGACTATATGTAGTCCAAATCTTCTTCTGAAACTGATACAATGCACTGGTCCTATAACATCCAATTCTTGTCAGTTAAGATGAGAAACGTGTGAGCTTCGTGAACAATGTAGTTCGTTTGAGCTGAAAATGACTGCCCTTACCTTAATTGAGGTCTTGCTTGTAGGAAGACTCAGAGCCTGGGATTTAACTCCATTTCTGAAATAAAACACACAGCAGTGTAATCATCCATTGATCAGACTCTGCTTTAGAACAAGAAGCACGCTCTTGCTTTCTAGACTCTCCAAGAGAGCAGATAAAGTGAGTGTGCTGAGAACAAAAGAACGGTGTTTCCTACTCATACGGACATTATATAGTCCAACTCTGCTTCTGAAACTGATAAAAAGCACTGGTCCTCTAAAATCTAATGCTTGTCTGTTAAGAGGAGAAACGTGTGAGCTTTGTGAACGATGTAGTTCGTTTGAGCTGAAAAGTGACTGCCCTTACCTGAAACGAAGTCTTGCCTGTAGGAAGACACAGAGCCTGGGATTTAACTCCATTTCTGAAGGGAAACACACAGCATAGTTTTCATCCATGGATCACACTCTGCTTTAGACCAAGAAGCACGCTCTTGCTTTCTAGAGTCTCTAAGACAGCAGGAAACGTGAGTGTGCTGAGAACAAAAGAACGGTGTTTCCTACACATACAGACCATATCTGGTCCAACTCTGCTTCTGAAACTGATACAAAGCACTGGTCCTCTAACATCCAATGCTTGTCAGTTAAGATGAGAAACGTGTGAGCTTTGTGAATGATGTAGTTCCTTTGAACAGAAAAGTGACTGCCCTTAACTGAAACGAATTCTTGCTTGTAGTAAGACACAGAGTCTGGGATTTAAGTCCATTTCTGAAGGGAAACACACAGCAAAGTTATGATCCATGGATCACACTCTGCTTTAGAGCAAGAAGCACGCTCTTGCTTTCTAGAGTCTCTAATACAGCAGGAAATCTGCGTGTGTCCAGAACAAAAGAACGATGTTTCCTACACATACAGACCATATCTAGTCCAACTCTTCTTCTGAAACTGATACAAAGCACTGGTCCTTTAACATCCAATGCTTGTCTGTTAAGATGAGAAACGTGAGAGCTCAGTGAACGATGTAGTTCGTTTGAGCTGAAAAGTGACTGCCATTACCTGAAACGAAGTCTTACTTGTAGGGAGACTCAGAGCCTGGGATTTAACTCCATTTCTTAGGGGAAACACACAGCAGTGTAATCATCCATTGATCACACTCTGCTTTAGAATAAGAAGCACGCTCTTGCTTTCTAGACTCTCTAAGACAGCAGGAAACGTGAGTGTGCTGAGAACAAAGAACGGTGTTTCCTACACATACGGACATTATATAGTCCAACACTGCTTCTGAAACTGATAAAAAGCACTGGTCCTCTAAAATCTAATGCTTGTCTGTTAAGATGAGCAACGTGTGAGCTTCGTGAAAGATGTAGTTCGTTTGAGCTGAAAAGTGACTGCCCTTACCTGAAACGAAATCTTGCTTGTAGGGAGACTCAGAGCATGGGATTTAACTCCATTTCTCTAGTGAAACACACAGCATTGTCTTATCCATTGATCACACCCTGCCTTAGAACAAGAAGCACGCTCTTGCTTTCTAGAGTCTCTAAGACAGCAGGAAACGTGAGTGTGCTGAGAACAAAAGAACGGTGTTTCCTACACATACAGACCATATCTGGTCCAACTCTGCTTCTGAAACTGATACAAAGCAGTGGTCCTCTACCATCCAATGCTTGTATGTTAAGATGAGAAACGTGTGAGCTCAGTGAATGATGTAGTTCGTTTGAGCTGAAAAGTGACTGCCCTTACCTGAAACGAAGTCTTGCCTGTAGGAAGACACAGAGCCTGGGATTTAACTCCATTTCTGAAGGGAAACACACAGCATAGTTTTCATCCATGGATCACATTCTGCTTTAGAGCAAGAAGCACGCTCTTGCTTTCTAGATTCTCTAATACAGCAGGAAATCTGAGTGTGCCCAGAAAAAAAGAACGGTGTATCCTACACATACGGACTATATGTAGTCCAAATCTTCTTCTGAAACTGATACAATGCACTGGTCCTCTAACATCCAATTCTTGTCAGTTAAGATGAGAAACGTGTGAGCTTCGTGAACAATGTAGTTCGTTTGAGCAGAAAATGACTGCCCTTACCTGAATTGATGTCTTGCTTGTATGAAGACTCAGAGCCTGGGATTTAACTCCATTTCTGAAGTAAAACACACAGCAGTGTAATCATCCATTGATCACACTCTGCTTTAGAACAAGAAGCACGCTCTTGCTTTCTAGACTCTCTAAGACAGCAGGAAACGTGAGTGTGCTGAGAAAAAAAGAACGGTGTTTCCTACACATACGGACATTATATAGTCCAACTCTGCTTCTGAAACTGATAAAAAGCACTGGTCCTCTAAAATCTAATGCTTGTCTATTAAGATGAGAAACGTGTAAGCTTCGTGAACGATGTAGTTCGTTTGAGCTGAAAAGTGACTGAACTTACCTGAAACGAAGTCTTGCTTGTAGGAAGACTCAGAGCCTGGGATTTAACTCCATTTCTGAAGTGAAAAACACAGCATAGTTCTCATCCATGGATCACACTCTGCTTTAGAACAAGAAGCACGCTCTTGCTTTCTAGAATCTCTAAGACAGCAGGAAACGTGAGTTTGCTGAGAACAAAAGAACGGTGTTTCCTACACATACGGACCATATCTAGTCCAACTCTGCTTCTGAAACTGATACAAAGCACTGGTCCTCTAACATCCAATGCTTGTCTGTTAAGATGAGAAACGTGTGAGCTCCGTGAAAGATGTACTTCGTTTGAGCTGAAAAGTGACTGCCCTTACCTGAAACGAAGTCTTGCTTGTAGGGAGACTCAGAGAATGGGATTTAACTCCATTTCTGAAATGAAACACACAGCATTGTCTCATCCATTGATCACACTCTGCTTTAGAACAAGAAGCACGCTCTTGCTTTCTAGAGTCTCTAAGACAGCAGGAACCGTGAGTGTGCTGAGAACAAAAGAACGTTGTTTCCTACACATACGGACCATATCTAGTCCAACTCTGCTTCTGAAACTGATACAAAGCACTGGACATCTACCATCCAATGCTTGTCTGTTAAGATGAGAAACGTGTGAGCTTCGTGAACGATGTAGTTCGTTTGAGCTGAAAAGTGACTGCCCTTACCTGAAACGAAGTCTTGCCTGTAGGAAGACACAGAGACTGGGATTTAACTCCATTTCTGAAGGGAAACACACAGCATAGTTTTCATCCATGGATCACATTCTGCTTTAGAGCAAGAAGCACGCTATTGCTTTCTAGATTCTCTAATACAGCAGGAAATCTGAGTGTGCCCAGAAAAAAAGAACGGTGTATCCTACACATACGGACTATATGTAGTCCAAATCTGAAACTGATACAATGCACTGGTCCTCTAACATCCAATTCTTGTCAGTTAAGATGAGAAACGTGTGAGCTTCGTGAACGATGTAGTTCCTTTGAGCAGAAAAGTGACTGCCCTTACCTGAAACGAAGTCTTGCTTGTTGGGAGACTCAGAGCATGGGATTTAACTCCATTTCTGAAGTGAAACACACAGCATTGTCTCATCCATGGAGCACACTCTGCTTTAGAACAAGAAGCACGCTCTTGCTTTCTAGACTCTCTAATACAGCAGGAAATCTGCGTGTGTCCAGAACAAAAGAACAGTGTTTCCTACACATATGGACCATATCTAGTCCAACTCTTCTTCTTAAACTGATACAAAGCACTGGTCCTTTAACATCCAATGCTTGTCTGTTAAGATGAGAAACGTGAGAGCTCAGTGAACGATGTAGTTCGTTTGAGCTGAAAAGTGACTGCCCTTACCTGAAACGAAGTCTTGCTTGTAGGGAGACTCAGAGCCTGGTATTTAACTCCATTTATGAAGGGAAACACACAGCAGTGTAATCATCCATTGATCACACTCTGCTTTAGAATAAGAAGCACGCTCTTGCTTTCTAGACTCTCTAAGACAGCAGGAAACGTGAGTGTGCTGAGAACAAAAGAACGGTGTTTTCTACACATATGGACATTATATAGTCCAACTCTGCTTCTGAAACTGATAAAAAGCACTGGTCCTCTAAAATCTAATGCTTGTCTGTTAAGATGAGAAACGTGTGAGCTTCGTGAAAGATGTAGTTCGTTTGAGCTGAAAAGTGACTGCCCTTACCTGAAACGAAGTCTTGCCTGTAGGAAGACACAGAGCCTGGGATTTAACTCCATTTCTGAAGTGAAACACACAGCATTGGCTTATCCATTGATCACACTCTGATTTGAACAAGAAGCACGCTCTTGCTTTCTAGAGTCTCTAAGACAGCAGGAAACGTGAGTGTGCTGAGAACAAAAGAACGGTGTTTCCTACACATACAGACCATATCTGGTCCAACTCTGCTTCTGAAACTGATACAAAGCAGTGGTCCTCTAACATCCAATGCTTGTCAGTTAAGATGAGAAACGTGTAAGCTTTGTGAATGATGTAGTTCCTTTGAACAGAAAAGTGACTGCCCTTACCTGAAAAGAATTCTTGCTTGTAGTAAGACACAGAGCCTGGGATTTAACTCCATTTCTGAGGGGAAACACACAGCATAGTTCTCATCCATGGATCACTCTCTTCTTTAGAGCAAGAAGCACGCTCTTGCTTTCTAGAGTCTTTAATACAGCAGGAAATCTGAGTGTGCTGATAACAAAAGAATGGTGTTTCCTACACATACGGACCATATCTAGTCCAACTCTTCTTCTGAAACTGATACAAAGCACTGGTCCTTTAACATCCAATGCTTGTCAGTTAAGATGAGAAACGTGTGAGCTTCGTGAACGATGTAGTTCGTTTGAGCAGAAAAGAGACTGCCATTACCTGAATTGAAGTCTTGCTTGTAGGAAGACTCAGAGCCTGTGATTTAACTCCATTTCTGAAGTAAAACACACAGCAGTGTAATCATCCATTGATCACACTCTGCTTTAGAAAAAGAAGCACGCTCTTGCTTTCTAGACTCTCTAAGACAGCAGGAAACGTGAGTGTGCTGAGAAAAAAAGAACGGTGTTTCCTACACATACGGACATTATATAGTCCAACTCTGCTTCTGAAACTGATAAAAAGCACTGGTCCTCTAAAATCTAATGCTTGTCTATTAAGATGAGAAACGTGTGAGCTTCGTGAACGATGTAGTTCGTTTGAGCTGAAAAGTGACTGAACTTACCTGAAACGAAGTCTTGCTTGTAGGAAGACTCAGAGCCTGGGATTTAACTCCATTTCTGAAGTGAAAAACACAGCATAGTTCTCATCCATTGATCACACTCTGCTTTAGAACAAGAAGCACGCTCTTGCTTTCTAGAATCTCTAAGACAGCAGGAAACGTGAGTTTGCTGAGAACAAAAGAACGGTGTTTCCTACACATACGGACCATATCTAGTCCAACTCTGCTTCTGAAACTGATAAAAAGCACTGGTCCTCTAACATCCAATGCTTGTCTGTTAAGATGAGAAACGTGTGAGCTCCGTGAAAGATGTAGTTCGTTTGAGCTGAAAAGTGACTTCCCTTACCTGAAACGAAGGCTTGCTTGTAGGGAGACTCAGAACCTGGGATTTAACTCCATTTCTGAAGGGAAACACACAGCATAGTTTTCATCCATGGATCACATTCTGCTTTAGAGCAAGAAGCACGCTCTTGATTTCTAGATTCTCTAATACAGCAGGAAATCTGAGTGTGCCCAGAAAAAAAGAACGGTGTATCCTACACATACCAACTATATGTAGTCCAAATCTTCTTCTGAAACTGATACAATGCACTGGTCCTCTAAAATCTAATGCTTGTCTGTTAAGATGAGAAACGTGTGAGCTTCGTGAAAGATGTAGTTCGTTTGAGCTGAAAAGTGACTGCCCTTACCTGAAACGAAGTCTTGCCTGTAGGAAGACACAGAGCCTGGGATTTAACTCAATTTCTGAAGGGAAACACACAGCATAGTTTTCATCCATGGATCACATTCTGCTTTAGAGCAAGAAGCACGCTCTTGATTTCTAGATTCTCTAATACAGCAGGAAATCTGAGTGTGCCCAGAACAAAAGAACGGTGTTTCCTACACATACGGACCATATCTAGTCCAAGACTTCTGAAACTGATACAAAGCACTGGTCCTTTAACATCCAAAGCTTGTCAGTTAAGATGAGAAACATGTGAGCCTCAAGAACGATGTAGTTCTTTTGAGCAGAAAAGTGTCTGCCCTTACCTGAAACCAGTCTTGCTTGTAGGAAGACTCAGAGCCTGGGATTTAACTCCATTTCTGAAGTGCAACACACAGCATAGTTCTCATCCATTGATCCCACTCTGCTTTAGAACAAGAAGCACACTCTTGCTTTCTAGAATCTCTAAGACAGCAGGAAACATGAGTTTGCTGAGAACAAAAGAACGCTGTTTCCTACACATACGGACCATACCTAGTCCAACTCTGCTTCTGAAACTGATACAAAGCACTGGTCCTCTACCATCCAATGCTTGTATGTTAAGATGAGAAACGTGTGAGCTCAGTGAATGATGTAGTTCGTTTGAGCTGAAAAGTGACTGCCCTTACCTGAAACGAAGTCTTGCCTGTAGGAAGACACAGAGCCTGGGATTTAACTCCATTTCTGAAGGGAAACACACAGCATAGTTTTCATCCATGGATCACATTCTGCTTTAGAGCAAGAAGCACGCTCTTGCTTTCTAGATTCTCTAATACAGCAGGAAATCTGAGTGTGTCCAGAACAAAAGAACGATGTTTCCTACACATACGGACTATATGTAGTCCAAATCTTCTTCTGAAACTGATACAATGCACTGGTCCTCTAACATCCAATTCTTGTCAGTTAAGATGAGAAACGTGTGAGCTTCGTGAACAATGTAGTTCGTTTGAGCAGAAAATGACTGCCCTTACCTTAATTGAGGTCTTGCTTGTAGGAAGACTCAGAGCCTGGGATTTAACTCCATTTCTGAAATAAAACACACAGCAGTGTAATCATCCATTGATCAGACTCTGCTTTAGAACAAGAAGCATGCTCTTGCTTTCTAGACTCTCCAAGAGAGCAGATAAAGTGAGTGTGCTGAGAACAAAAGAACGGTGTTTCCTACACATACGGACATTATATAGTCCAACTCTGCTTCTGAAACTGATAAAAAGCACTGGTCCTCTAAAATCTAATGCTTGTCTGTTAAGAGGAGAAACGTGTGAGCTTTGTGAACGATGTAGTTCGTTTGAGCTGAAAATTGACTGCCCTTACCTGAAACGAAGTCTTGCCTGTAGGAAGACACAGAGCCTGGGATTTAACTCCATTTCTGAAGGGAAACACACAGCATAGTTTTCATCCATGGATCACACTCTGCTTTAGACCAAGAAGCACGCTCTTGCTTTCTAGAGTCTCTAAGACAGCAGGAAACGTGAGTGTGCTGAGAACAAAAGAACGGTGTTTCCTACACATACAGACCATATCTGGTCCAACTCTGCTTCTGAAACTGATACAAAGCACTGGTCCTCTAACATCCAATGCTTGTCAGTTAAGATGAGAAACGTGTGAGCTTTGTGAATGATGTAGTTCCTTTGAACAGAAAAGTGACTGCCCTTAACTGAAACGAATTCTTGCTTGTAGTAAGACACAGAGTCTGGGATTTAAGTCCATTTCTGAAGGGAAACACACAGCAAAGTTCTGATCCATGGATCACACTCTGCTTTAGAGCAAGAAGCACGCTCTTGCTTTCTAGAGTCTCTAATACAGCAGGAAATCTGCGTGTGTCCAGAACAATAGAACGATGTTTCCTACACATACGGACCATATCTAGTCCAACTCTTCTTCTGAAACTGATACAAAGCACTGGTCCTTTAACATCCAATGCTTGTCTGTTAAGATGAGAAACGTGAGAGCTCAGTGAACGATGCAGTTCGTTTGAGCTGAAAAGTGACTGCCCTTACCTGAAACGAAGTCTTACTTGTAGGGATACTCAGAGCCTGGGATTTAACTCCATTTCTGAGGGGAAACACACAGCAGTGTAATCATCCATTGATCACACTCTGCTTTAGAATAAGAAGCACGCTCTTGCTTTCTAGACTCTCTAAGACAGCAGGAAACGTGAGTGTGCTGAGAACAAAGAACGGTGTTTCCTACACATACGGACATTATATAGTCCAACTCTGCTTCTGAAACTGATAAAAAGCACTGGTCCTCTAAAATCTAATGCTTGTCTGTTAAGATGAGAAACGTGTGAGCTTCGTGAAAGATGTAGTTCGTTTGAGCTGAAAAGTGACTGCCCTTACCTGAAACGAAGTCTTGCCTGTAGGAAGACACAGAGCCTGGGATTTAACTCCATTTCTGAAGGGAAACACACAGCATAGTTTTCATCCATGGATCACATTCTGCTTTAGAGCAAGAAGCACGCTCTTGATTTCTAGATTCTCTAATACAGCAGGAAATCTGAGTGTGCCCAGAAAAAAAGAACGGTGTATCCTACACATACGGACTATATGTAGTCCAAATCTTCTTCTGAAACTGATACAATGCACTGGTCCTCTAACATCCAATGCTTGTCAGTGAAGATGAGAAACGTGTGAGCTTCGAGAACGATGTAGTTCGTTTGAGCAGAAAAGTGTCTGCCCTTACCTGAAACCAAGTCTTGCTTGTAGGAAGACTCAGAGCCTGGGCTTTAACTCCATTTCTGAAGTGAAACACACAGCATAGTTCTCATCCATTGATCCCACTCTGCTTTAGAACAAGAAGCACACTCTTGCTTTCTAGAATCTCTAAGACAGCAGGAAACGTGAGTTTGCTGAGAACAAAAGAACGGTGTTTCCTAAACATACGGACCATATCTAGTCCAACTCTGCTTCTGAAACTGATACAAAGCACTGGTCCTCTACCATCCAATGCTTGTATGTTAAGATGAGAAACGTGTGAGCTCAGTGAACGATGTAGTTCGTTTGAGCTGAAAAGTGACTGCCCTTACCTGAAACAAAGTCTTGCTTGTAGGGAGACTCAGAGCCTGGCATTTAACTCCATTTCTGAAGGGAAACACACAGCATAGTTCTCATCCATGGATCACACTCTGCTTTAGAGCAAGAAGCACGCTCTTGCTTTCTAGAGTCTCTAATAAAGCAGGAAATCTGAGTGTGCCCAGAACAAAAGAACAGTGTTTCCTACACATACGGACCATATCTAGTCCAAGACTTCTGAAACTGATACAAAGCACTGGTCCTTTAACATCCAATGCTTGTCAGTTAAGATGAGAAACATGTGAGCCTCAAGAACGATGTAGTTCTTTTGAGCAGAAAAGTGTCTGCCCTTACCTGAAACCAGTCTTGCTTGTAGGAAGACTCAGAGCCTGGGATTTAACTCCATTTCTGAAGTGCAACACACAGCATAGTTCTCATCCATTGATCCCACTCTGCTTTAGAACAAGAAGCACACTCTTGCTTTCTAGAATCTCTAAGACAGCAGGAAACATGAGTTTGCTGAGAACAAAAGAACGCTGTTTCCTACACATACGGACCATACCTAGTCCAACTCTGCTTCTGAAACTGATACAAAGCACTGGTCCTCTACCATCCAATGCTTGTATGTTAAGATGAGAAACGTGTGAGCTCAGTGAATGATGTAGTTCGTTTGAGCTGAAAAGTGACTGCCCTTACCTGAAACGAAGTCTTGCCTGTAGGAAGACACAGAGCCTGGGATTTAACTCCATTTCTGAAGGGAAACACACAGCATAGTTTTCATCCATGGATCACATTCTGCTTTAGAGCAAGAAGCACGCTCTTGCTTTCTAGATTCTCTAATACAGCAGGAAATCTGAGTGTGTCCAGAACAAAAGAACGATGTTTCCTACACATACGGACTATATGTAGTCCAAATCTTCTTCTGAAACTGATACAATGCACTGGTCCTCTAACATCCAATTCTTGTCAGTTAAGATGAGAAACGTGTGAGCTTCGTGAACAATGTAGTTCGTTTGAGCAGAAAATGACTGCCCTTACCTTAATTGAGGTCTTGCTTGTAGGAAGACTCAGAGCCTGGGATTTAACTCCATTTCTGAAATAAAACACACAGCAGTGTAATCATCCATTGATCAGACTCTGCTTTAGAACAAGAAGCATGCTCTTGCTTTCTAGACTCTCCAAGAGAGCAGATAAAGTGAGTGTGCTGAGAACAAAAGAACGGTGTTTCCTACACATACGGACATTATATAGTCCAACTCTGCTTCTGAAACTGATAAAAAGCACTGGTCCTCTAAAATCTAATGCTTGTCTGTTAAGAGGAGAAACGTGTGAGCTTTGTGAACGATGTAGTTCGTTTCAGCTGAAAATTGACTGCCCTTACCTGAAACGAAGTCTTGCCTGTAGGAAGACACAGAGCCTGGGATTTAACTCCATTTCTGAAGGGAAACACACAGCATAGTTTTCATCCATGGATCACACTCTGCTTTAGACCAAGAAGCACGCTCTTGCTTTCTAGAGTCTCTAAGACAGCAGGAAACGTGAGTGTGCTGAGAACAAAAGAACGGTGTTTCCTACACATACAGACCATATCTGGTCCAACTCTGCTTCTGAAACTGATACAAAGCACTGGTCCTCTAACATCCAATGCTTGTCAGTTAAGATGAGAAACGTGTGAGCTTTGTGAATGATGTAGTTCCTTTGAACAGAAAAGTGACTGCCCTTAACTGAAACGAATTCTTGCTTGTAGTAAGACACAGAGTCTGGAATTTAAGTCCATTTCTGAAGGGAAACACACAGCAAAGTTCTGATCCATGGATCACACTCTGCTTTAGAGCAAGAAGCACGCTCTTGCTTTCTAGAGTCTCTAATACAGCAGGAAATCTGCGTGTGTCCAGAACAAAAGAACGATGGTTCCTACACATACGGACCATATCTAGTCCAACTCTTCTTCTGAAACTGATACAAAGCACTGGTCCTTTAACATCCAATGCTTGTCTGTTAAGATGAGAAACGTGAGAGCTCAGTGAACGATGCAGTTCGTTTGAGCTGAAAAGTGACTGCCCTTACCTGAAACGAAGTCTTACTTGTAGGGATACTCAGAGCCTGGGATTTAACTCCATTTCTGAGGGGAAACACACAGCAGTGTAATCATCCATTGATCACACTCTGCTTTAGAATAAGAAGCACGCTCTTGCTTTCTAGACTCTCTAAGACAGCAGGAAACGTGAGTGTGCTGAGAACAAAGAACGGTGTTTCCTACACATACGGACATTATATAGTCCAACTCTGCTTCTGAAACTGATAAAAAGCACTGGTCCTCTAAAATCTAATGCTTGTCTGTTAAGATGAGAAACGTGTGAGCTTCGTGAAAGATGTAGTTCGTTTGAGCTGAAAAGTGACTGCCCTTACCTGAAACGAAGTCTTGCCTGTAGGAAGACACAGAGCCTGGGATTTAACTCCATTTCTGAAGTGAAACACACAGCATTGTCTTATCCATTGATCACACCCTGCCTTAGAACAAGAAGCACGCTCTTGCTTTCTAGAGTCTCTAAGACAGCAGGAAACGTGAGTGTGCTGAGAACAAAAGAACGGTGTTTCCTACACATACAGACCATATCTGGTCCAACTCTGCTTCTGAAACTGATACAAAGCAGTGGTCCTCTAACATCCAATGCTTGTCAGTTAAGATGAGAAACGTGTAAGCTTTGTGAATGATGTAGTTTCTTTGAACTGAAAAGTGACTGCCCTTACCTGAAACGAATTCTTGCTTGTAGTAAGACACAGAGCCTGGGATTTAACTCCATTTCTGAGGGGAAACACACAGCATAGTTCTCATCCAAGGATCACATTCTGCTTTAGAGCAAGAAGCATGCTCTTGCTTTCTAGCGTCTTTAATACAGCAGGAAATCTGAGTGTGCTGATAACAAAAGAATGGTGTTTCCTACACATACGGACCATATCTAGTCCAACTCTTCTTCTGAAACTGATACAAAGCACTGGTCCTTTAACATCCAATGCTTGTCAGTTAAGATGAGAAACGTGTGAGCTTCGTGAACGATGTAGTTCGTTTGAGCAGAAAAGAGACTGCCATTACCTGAATTGAAGTCTTGCTTGTAGGAAGACTCAGAGCCTGGGATTTAACTCCATTTCTGAAGTAAAACACACAGCAGTGTAATCATCCATTGATCACACTCTGCTTTAGAACAAGAAGCACGCTCTTGCTTTCTAGACTCTCTAAGACAGCAGGAAACGTGAGTGTGCTGAGAACAAAAGAACGGTGTTTCCTACACATATGGACATTATATAGTCCAACTCTGCTTCTGAAACTGATAAAAAGCACTGGTCCTCTAAAATCTAATGCTTGTCTATTAAGATGAGAAACGTGTGAGCTTCGTGAACGATTTAGTTCGTTTGAGCTGAAAAGTGACTGAACTTACCTGAAACGAAGCCTTGCTTGTAGGAAGACTCAGAGCCTGGGATTTAACTCCATTTCTGAAGTGAAAAACACAGCATAGTTCTCATCCATTGATCACACTCTGCTTTAGAACAAGAAGCACGCTCTTGCTTTCTAGTATGTCTAAGACAGCAGGAAACGTGAGTTTGCTGAGAACAAAAGAACGGTGTTTCCTACACATACGGACCATATCTAGTCCAACTCTGCTTCTGAAACTGATACAAAGCACTGGTCCTCTACCATCCAATGCTTGTATGTTAAGATGAGAAACGTGTGAGCTCAGTGAATGATGTAGTTTGTTTGAGCTGAAAAGTGACTGCCCTTACCTGAAACGAAGTCTTGCCTGTAGGAAGACACAGAGCCTGGGATTTAACTCCATTTCTGAAGGGAAACACACAGCATAGTTTTCATCCATGGATCACATTCTGCTTTAGAGCAAGAAGCACGCTCTTGCTTTCTAGATTCTCTAATACAGCAGGAAATCTGAGTGTGCCCAGAAAAAAAGAACGGTGTATCCTACACATACGGACTATATGTAGTCCAAATCTTCTTCTGAAACTGATACAATGCACTGGTCCTCTAACATCCAATTCTTGTCAGTTAAGATGAGAAACGTGTGAGCTTCGTGAACAATGTAGTTCGTTTGAGCTGAAAATGACTGCCCTTACCTTAATTTAGGTCTTGCTTGTAGGAAGACTCAGAGCCTGGGATTTAACTCCATTTCTGAAATAAAACACACATCAGTGTAATCATCCATTGATCAGACTCTGCTTTAGAACAAGAAGCACGCTCTTGCTTTCTAGACTCTCCAAGAGAGCAGATAAAGTGAGTGTGCTGAGAACAAAAGAACAGTGTTTCCTACACATACGGACATTATATAGTCCAACTCTGCTTCTGAAACTGATAAAAAGCACTGGTCCTCTAAAATCTAATGCTTGTCTGTTAAGAGGAGAAACGTGTGAGCTTTGTGAACGATGTAGTTCGTTTGAGCTGAAAAGTGACTGCCCTTACCTGAAACGAAGTCTTGCCTGTAGGAAGACACAGAGTCTGGGATTTAAGTCCATTTCTGAAGGGAAACACACAGCAAAGTTATGATCCATGGATCACACTCTGCTTTAGAGCAAGAAGCACGCTCTTGCTTTCTAGAGTCTCTAATACAGCAGGAAATCTGCGTGTGTCCAGAACAAAAGAACGATGTTTCCTACACATACGGACCATATCTAGTCCAACTCTTCTTCTGAAACTGATACAAAGCACTGGTCCTTTAACATCCAATGATTGTCTGTTAAGATGAGAAACGTGAGAGCTCAGTGAACGATGTAGTTCGTTTGAGCTGAAAAGTGACTGCCCTTACCTGAAACGAAGTCTTACTTGCAGGGAGACTCAGAGCCTGGGATTTAACTCCATTTCTGAGGGGAAACACACAGCAGTGTAATCATCCATTGATCACACTCTGCTTTAGAATAAGAAGCACGCTCTTGCTTTCTAGACTCTCTAAGAGAGCAGGAAACGTGAGTGTGCTGAGAACAAAGAACGGTGTTTCCTACACATACGGACATTATATAGTCCAACTCTGCTTCTGAAACTGATAAAAAGCACTGGTCCTCTAAAATCTAATGCTTGTCTGTTAAGATGAGCAACGTGTGAGCTTCGTGAAAGATGTAGTTCGTTTGAGCTGAAAAGTGACTGCCCTTACCTGAAACGAGGTCTTGCCTGTAGGAAGACACAGAGCCTGGGATTTAACTCCATTTCTGAAGGGAAACACACAGCATAGTTTTCATCCATGGATCACATTCTGCTTTAGAGCAAGAAGCACGCTCTTGATTTCTAGATTCTCTAATACAGCAGGAAATCTGAGTGTGCCCAGAAAAAAAGAACGGTGTATCCTACACATACGGACTATATGTAGTCCAAATCTGAAACTGATACAATGCACTGGTCCTCTAACATCCAATTCTTGTCAGTTAAGATGAGAAACGTGTGAGCTTCGTGAATGATGTAGTTCCTTTGAGCAGAAAAGTGACTGCCCTTACCTGAAACGAAATCTTGCTTGTAGGGAGACTCAGAGCATGGGATTTAACTCCATTTCTGAAGTGAAACACACAGCATTGTCTTATCCATTGATCACACCCTGCCTTAGAACAAGAAGCACGCTCTTGCTTTCTAGAGTCTCTAAGACAGCAGGAAACGTGAGTGTGCTGAGAACAAAAGAACGGTGTTTCCTACACATACAGACCATATCTGGTCCAACTCTGCTTCTGAAACTGATACAAAGCAGTGGTCCTCTACCATCCAATGCTTGTATGTTAAGATGAGAAACGTGTGAGCTCAGTGAATGATGTAGTTCGTTTGAGCTGAAAAGTGACTGCCCTTACCTGAAACGAAGTCTTGCCTGTAGGAAGACACAGAGCCTGGGATTTAACTCCATTTCTGAAGGGAAACACACAGCATAGTTTTCATCCATGGATCACATTCTGCTTTAGAGCAAGAAGCACGCTCTTGCTTTCTAGATTCTCTAATACAGCAGGAAATCTGAGTGTGCCCAGAAAAAAAGAACGGTGTATCCTACACATACGGACTATATGTAGTCTAAATCTTCTTCTGAAACTGATACAATGCACTGGTCCTTTAACATCCAATTCTTGTCAGTTAAGATGAGAAACGTGTGAGCTTCGTGAACAATGTAGTTCGTTTGAGCAGAAAATGACTGCCCTTACCTGAATTGATGTCTTGCTTGTAGGAAGACTCAGAGCCTGGGATTTAACTCCATTTCTATAGTAAAACACACAGCAGTGTAATCATCCATTGATCACACTCTGCTTTAGAACAAGAAGCACGCTCTTGCTTTCTAGACTCTCTAAGACAGCAGGAAACGTGAGTGTGCTGAGAAAAAAAGAACGGTGTTTCCTACACATACGGACATTATATAGTCCAACTCTGCTTCTGAAACTGATAAAAAGCACTGGTCCTCTAAAATCTAATGCTTGTCTATTAAGATGAGAAACGTGTGAGCTTCGTGAACGATGTAGTTCGTTTGAGCTGAAAAGTGACTGAACTTACCTGAAACGAAGTCTTGCATGTAGGAAGACTCAGAGCCTGGGATTTAACTCCATTTCTGAAGTGAAAAACACAGCATAGTTCTCATCCATTGATCACACTCTGCTTTAGAACAAGAAGCACGCTCTTGCTTTCTAGAATCTCTAAGACAGCAGGAAACGTGAGTTTGCTGAGAACAAAAGAACGGTGTTTCCTACACATACGGACCATATCTAGTCCAACTCTGCTTCTGAAACTGATACAAAGCACTGGTCCTCTAACATCCAATGCTTGTCTGTTAAGATGAGAAACGTGTGAGCTCCGTGAAAGATGTACTTCGTTTGAGCTGAAAAGTGACTGCCCTTACCTGAAACGAAGTCTTGCTTGTAGGGAGACTCAGAGAATAGGATTTAACTCCATTTCTGAAATGAAACACACAGCATTGTCTCATCCATTGATCACACTCTGATTTAGAACAAGAAGCACGCTCTTGCTTTCTAGAGTCTCTAAGACAGCAGGAACCGTGAGTGTGCTGAGAACAAAAGAACGTTGTTTCCTACACATACGGACCATATCTAGTCCAACTCTGCTTCTGAAACTGATACAAAGCACTGGACATCTACCATCCAATGCTTGTCTGTTAAGATGAGAAACGTGTGAGCTTCGTG
Organism: Onychomys leucogaster; assembly: GCA_949786385.1. Taxonomy (NCBI): domain Eukaryota; kingdom Metazoa; phylum Chordata; class Mammalia; order Rodentia; family Cricetidae; genus Onychomys; species Onychomys leucogaster. The sequence continues at coordinate 121,869 of CATKUP010000505.1, forward strand.
AATGATGTAGTTCGTTTGAGCTGAAAAGTGACTGCCCTTACCTGAAACGAAATCTTGCCTGTAGGAAGACACAGAGACTGGGATTTAACTCCATTTCTGAAGGGAAACACACAGCATAGTTTTCATCCATGGATCACATTCTGCTTTAGAGCAAGAAGCACGCTATTGCTTTCTAGATTCTCTAATACAGCAGGAAATCTGAGTGTGCCCAGAAAAAAAGAACGGTGTATCCTACACATACCGACTATATGTAGTCCAAATCTTCTTCTGAAACTGATACAATGCACTGGTCCTCTAAAATCTAATGCTTGTCTGTTAAGATGAGAAACGTGTGAGCTTCGTGAAAGATGTAGTTCGTTTGAGCTGAAAAGTGACTGCCCTTACCTGAAACGAAGTCTTGCCTGTAGGAAGACACAGAGCCTGGGATTTAACTCAATTTCTGAAGGGAAACACACAGCATAGTTTTCATCCATGGATCACATTCTGCTTTAGAGCAAGAAGCACGCTCTTGATTTCTAGATTCTCTAATACAGCAGGAAATCTGAGTGTGCCCAGAAAAAAAGAACGGTGTATCCTACACATACGGACTATATGTAGTCCAAATCTTCTTCTGAAACTGATACAATGCACTGGTCCTCTAACATCCAATGCTTGTCAGTGAAGATGAGAAACGTGTGAGCTTCGAGAACGATGTAGTTCGTTTGAGCAGAAAAGTGTCTGCCCTTACCTGAAACCAAGTCTTGCTTGTAGGAAGACTCAGAGCCTGGGATTTAACTCCATTTCTGAAGTGAAACACACAGCATAGTTCTCATCCATTGATCCCACTCTGCTTTAGAACAAGAAGCACACTCTTGCTTTCTAGAATCTCTAAGACAGCAGGAAATGTGAGTTTGCTGAGAACAAAAGAACGGTGTTTCCTAAACATACGGACCATATCTAGTCCAACTCTGCTTCTGAAACTGATACAAAGCACTGGTCCTCTACCATCCAATGCTTGTATGTTAAGATGAGAAACGTGTGAGCTCAGTGAACGATGTAGTTCGTTTGAGCTGAAAAGTGACTGCGCTTACCTGAAACAAAGTCTTGCTTGTAGGGAGACTCAGAGCCTGGCATTTAACTCCATTTCTGAAGGGAAACACACAGCATAGTTCTCATCCATGGATCACACTCTGCTTTAGAGCAAGAAGCACGCTCTTGCTTTCTAGAGTCTCTAATAAAGCAGGAAATCTGAGTGTGCCCAGAATAAAAGAACGGTGTTTCCTACACATACGGACCATATCTAATCCAAGACTTCTGAAACTGATACAAAGCACTGGTCCTTTAACATCCAATGCTTGTCAGTTAAAATGAGAAACATGTGAGCCTCAAGAACGATGTAGTTCTTTTGAGCAGAAAAGTGTCTGCCCTTACCTGAAACCAGTCTTGCTTGTAGGAAGACTCAGAGCCTGGGATTTAACTCCATTTCTGAAGTGCAACACACAGCATAGTTCTCATCCATTGATCCCACTCTGCTTTAGAACAAGAAGCACACTCTTGCTTTCTAGAATCTCTAAAACAGCAGGAAAAATGAGTTTGCTGAGAACAAAAGAACGCTGTTTCCTACACATACGGACCATACCTAGTCCAACTCTGCTTCTGAAACTGATACAAAGCACTGGTCCTCTACCATCCAATGCTTGTATGTTAAGATGAGAAACGTGTGAGCTCAGTGAATGATGTAGTTCGTTTAAGCTGAAAATTGACTGCCCTTACCTGAAACGAAGTCTTGCCTGTAGGAAGACACAGAGCCTGGGATTTAACTCCATTTCTGAAGGGAAACACACAGCATAGTTTTCATCCATGGATCACATTCTGCTTTAGAGCAAGAAGCACGCTCTTGCTTTCTAGATTCTCTAATACAGCAGGAAATCTGAGTGTGTCCAGAACAAAAGAACGATGTATCCTACACATACGGACTATATGTAGTCCAAATCTTCTTCTGAAACTGATACAATGCACTGGTCCTCTAACATCCAATTCTTGTCAGTTAAGATGAGAAACGTGTGAGCTTCGTGAACAATGTAGTTCGTTTGAGCAGAAAATGACTGCCCTTGCCTTAATTGAGGTCTTGCTTGTAGGAAGACTCAGAGCCTGGGATTTAACTCCATTTCTGAAATAAAACACACAGCAGTGTAATCATCCATTGATCAGACTCTGCTTTAGAACAAGAAGCATGCTCTTGCTTTCTAGACTCTCCAAGAGAGCAGATAAAGTGAGTGTGCTGAGAACAAAAGAACGGTGTTTCCTACACATACGGACATTATATAGTCCAACTCTGCTTCTGAAACTGATAAAAAGCACTGGTCCTCTAAAATCTAATGCTTGTCTGTTAAGAGGAGAAACGTGTGAGCTTTGTGAACGATGTAGTTCGTTTGAGCTGAAAAGTGACTGCCCTTACCTGAAACGAAGTCTTGCCTGTAGGAAGACACAGAGCCTGGGATTTAACTCCATTTCTGAAGGGAAACACACAGCATAGTTTTCATCCATGGATCACACTCTGCTTTAGACCAAGAAGCACGCTCTTGCTTTCTAGAGTCTCTAAGACAGCAGGAAACGTGAGTGTGCTGAGAACAAAAGAACGGTGTTTCCTACACATACAGACCATATCTGGTCCAACTCTGCTTCTGAAACTGATACAAAGCACTGGTCCTCTAACATCCAATGCTTGTCAGTTAAGATGAGAAACGTGTGAGCTTTGTGAATGATGTAGTTCCTTTGAACAGAAAAGTGACTGCCCTTAACTGAAACGAATTCTTGCTTGTAGTAAGACACAGAGTCTGGGATTTAAGTCCATTTCTGAAGGGAAACACACAGCAAAGTTCTGATCCATGGATCACACTCTGCTTTAGAGCAAGAAGCACGCTCTTGCTTTCTAGAGTCTCTAATACAGCAGGAAATCTGCGTGTGTCCAGAACAAAAGAACGATGTTTCCTACACATACGGACCATATCTAGTCCAACTCTTCTTCTGAAACTGATACAAAGCACTGGTCCTTTAACATCCAATGCTTGTCTGTTAAGATGAGAAACGTGAGAGCTCAGTGAACGATGTAGTTCGTTTGAGCTGAAAAGTGACTGCCCTTACCTGAAACGAAGTCTTACTTGTAGGGATACTCGGAGCCTGGGATTTAACTCCATTTCTGAGGGGAAACACACAGCAGTGTAATCATCCATTGATCACACTCTGCTTTAGAATAAGAAGCACGCTCTTGCTTTCTAGACTCTCTAAGACAGCAGGAAACGTGAGTGTGCTGAGAACAAAGAACGGTGTTTCCTACACATACGGACATTATATAGTCCAACTCTGCTTCTGAAACTGATAAAAAGCACTGCTCCTCTAAAATCTAATGCTTGTCTGTTAAGATGAGAAACGTGTGAGCTTCGTGAAAGATGTAGTTCGTTTGAGCTGAAAAGTGACTGCCCTTACCTGAAACGAAGTCTTGCCTGTAGGAAGACACAGAGCCTGGGATTTAACTCCATTTCTGAAGGGAAACACACAGCATAGTTTTCATCCATGGATCACATTCTGCTTTAGAGCAAGAAGCACGCTCTTGATTTCTAGATTCTCTAATACAGCAGGAAATCTGAGTGTGCCCAGAAAAAAAGAACTGTGTATCCTACACATACGGACTATATGTAGTCCAAATCTGAAACTGATACAATGCACTGGTCCTCTAACATCCAATTCTTGTCAGTTAAGATGAGAAACGTGTGAGCTTCGTGAACAATGTAGTTCGTTTGAGCAGAAAATGACTGCCCTTACCTGAATTGATGTCTTGCTTGTATGAAGACTCAGAGCCTGGGATTTAACTCCATTTCTGAAGTAAAACACACAGCAGTGTAATCATCCATTGATCACACTCTGCTTTAGAACAAGAAGCACGCTCTTGCTTTCTAGAGTCTTTAATACAGCAGGAAATCTGAATGTGCTGAGAACAAAAGAATGGTGTTTCCTACACATACGGACCATATCTAGTCCAACTCTTCTTCTGAAACTGATACAAAGCACTGGTCCTTTAACATCCAATGTTTGTCAGTTAAGATGAGAAACGTGTGAGCTTCGTGAACGATGTAGTTCGTTTGAGCAGAAAAGAGACTGCCATTACCTGAATTGAAGTCTTGCTTGTAGGAAGACTCAGAGCCTGGGATTTAACTCCATTTCTGAAGTAAAACACACAGCAGTGTAATCATCCATTGATCACACTCTGCTTTAGAACAAGAAGCACGCTCTTGCTTTCTAGACTCTCTAAGACAGCAGGAAACGTGAGTGTGCTGAGAACAAAAGAACGTTGTTTCCTACACATACGGACATTATATAGTCCAACTCTGCTTCTGAAACTGATAAAAAGCACTGGTCCTCTAAAATCTAATGCTTGTCTATTAAGATGAGAAACGTGTGAGCTTCGTGAACGATTTAGTTCGTTTGAGCTGAAAAGTGACTGAACTTACCTGAAACGAAGCCTTGCTTGTAGAAAGACTCAGAGCCTGGGATTTAACTCCATTTCTGAAGGGAAACACACAGCATAGTTTTCATCCATGGATCACACTCTGCTTTAGACCAAGAAGCACGCTCTTGCTTTCTAGAGTCTCTAAGACAGCAGGAAACGTGAGTGTGCTGAGAACAAAAGAACGGTGTTTCCTACACATACAGACCATATCTGGTCCAACTCTGCTTCTGAAACTGATACAAAGCACTGGTCCTCTAACATCCAATGCTTGTCAGTTAAGATGAGAAACGTGTGAGCTTTGTGAATGATGTAGTTCCTTTGAACAGAAAAGTGACTGCCCTTAACTGAAACGAATTCTTGCTTGTAGTAAGACACAGAGTTTGGGATTTAAGTCCATTTCTGAAGGGAAACACACAGCAAAGTTATGATCCATGGATCACACTCTGCTTTAGAGCAAGAAGCACGCTCTTGCTTTCTAGAGTCTCTAATACAGCAGGAAATCTGCGTGTGTCCAGAACAAAACAACGATGTTTCCTACACATACGGACCATATCTAGTCCAACTCTTCTTCTGAAACTGATACAAAGCACTGGTCCTTTAACATCCAATGCTTGTCTGTTAAGATGAGAAACGTGAGAGCTCAGTGAACGATGTAGTTCGTTTGAGCTGAAAAGTGACTGCCCTTACCTGAAACGAGGTCTTGCCTGTAGGAAGACACAGAGCCTGGGATTTAACTCCATTTCTGAAGGGAAACACACAGCATAGTTTTCATCCATGGATCACATTCTGCTTTAGAGCAAGAAGCACGCTCTTGATTTCTAGATTCTCTAATAAAGCAGGAAATCTGAGTGTGCCCAGAAAAAAAGAACGGTGTATCCTACAAATACGGACTATATGTAGTCCAAATCTGAAACTGATACAATGCACTGGTCCTCTAACATCCAATTCTTGTCAGTTAAGATGAGAAACGTGTGAGCTTCGTGAATGATGTAGTTGCTTTGAGCAGAAAAGTGACTGCCCTTACCTGAAACGAAATCTTGCTTGTAGGGAGACTCAGAGCATGGGATTTAACTCCATTTCTGTAGTGAAACACACACCATTGTCTTATCCATTGATCACACCCTGCCTTAGAACAAGAAGCACGCTCTTGCTTTCTAGAGTCTCTAAGACAGCAGGAAACGTGAGTGTGCTGAGAACAAAAGAACTGTGTTTCCTACACATACAGACCATATCTGGTAGAACTCTGCTTCTGAAACTGATACAAAGCAGTGGTCCTCTACCATCCAATGCTTGTATGTTAAGATGAGAAACGTGTGAGCTCAGTGAATGATGTAGTTCGTTTGAGCTGAAAAGTGACTGCCCTTACCTGAAACGAAGTCTTGCCTGTAGGAAGACACAGAGCCTGGGATTTAACTCCATTTCTGAAGGGAAACACACAGCATAGTTTTCATCCATGGATCACATTCTGCTTTAGAGCAAGAAGCACGCTCTTGCTTTCTAGATTCTCTAATACAGCAGGAAATCTGAGTGTGCCCAGAAAAAAAGAACGGTGTATCCTACACATACGGACTATATGTAGTCCAAATCTTCTTCTGAAACTAATACAATGCCCTGGTCCTCTAACATCCAATTCTTGTCAGTTAAGATTAGAAACGTGTGAGCTTCGTGAACAATGTAGTTCGTTTGAGCAGAAAATGACTGCCCTTACCTGAATTGATGTCTTGCTTGTAGGAAGACTCAGAGCCTGGGATTTAACTCCATTTCTGAAGTAAAACACACAGCAGTGTAATCATCCATTGATCACACTCTGCTTTAGAACAAGAAGCACGCTCTTGCTTTCTAGACTCTCTAAGACAGCAGGAAACGTGAGTGTGCTGAGAAAAAAAGAACGGTGTTTCCTACACATACGGACATTATATAGTCCAACTCTGCTTCTGAAACTGATAAAAAGCACTGGTCCTCTAAAATCTAATGCTTGTCTATTAAGATGAGAAACGTGTAAGCTTCGTGAACGATGTAGTTCGTTTGAGCTGAAAAGTGACTGAACTTACCTGAAACGAAGTCTTGCTTGTAGGAAGACTCAGAGCCTGGGATTTAACTCCATTTCTGAAGTGAAAAACACAGCATAGTTCTCATCCATTGATCACACTCTGCTTTAGAACAAGAAGCACGCTCTTGCTTTCTAGAATCTCTAAGACAGCAGGAAACGTGAGTTTGCTGAGAACAAAAGAACGGTGTTTCCTACACATACGGACCATATCTAGTCCAACTCTGCTTCTGAAACTGATACAAAGCACTGGTCCTCTAACATCCAATGCTTGTCTGTTAAGATGAGAAACGTGTGAGCTCCGTGAAAGATGTACTTCGTTTGAGCTGAAAAGTGACTGCCCTTACCTGAAACGAATTCTTGCTTGTAGGGAGACTCAGAGAATGGGATTTAACTCCATTTCTGAAATGAAACACACAGCATTGTCTCATCCATTGATCACACTCTGCTTTAGAACAAGAAGCACGCTCTTGCTTTCTAGAGTCTCTAAGACAGCAGGAACCGTGAGTGTGCTGAGAACAAAAGAACGTTGTTTCCTACACATACGGACCATATCTAGTCCAACTCTGCTTCTGAAACTGATACAAAGCACTGGACATCTACCATCCAATGCTTGTCTGTTAAGATGAGAAACGTGTGAGCTTCGTGAACGATGTAGTTCGTTTGAGCTGAAAAGTGACTGCCCTTACCTGAAACGAAGTCTTGCCTGTAGGAAGACACAGAGACTGGGATTTAACTCCATTTCTGAAGGGAAACACACAGCATAGTTTTCATCCATGGATCACATTCTGCTTTAGAGCAAGAAGCACGCTATTGCTTTCTAGATTCTCTAATACAGCAGGAAATCTGAGTGTGTCCAGAACAAAAGAACGATGTATCCTACACATACGGACTATATGTAGTCCAAATCTTCTTCTGAAACTGATACAATGCACTGGTCCTCTAACATCCAATTCTTGTCAGTTAAGATGAGAAACGTGTGAGCTTCGTGAACAACGTAGTTCGTTTGAGCAGAAAATGACTGCCCTTACCTTGATTGAGGTCTTGCTTGTAGGAAGACTCAGAGCCTGGGATTTAACTCCATTTCTGAAATAAAACACACAGCAGTGTAATCATCCATTGATCAGACTCTGCTTTAGAACAAGAAGCATGCTCTTGCTTTCTAGACTCTCCAAGAGAGCAGATAAAGTGAGTGTGCTGAGAACAAAAGAACGGTGTTTCCTACACATACGGACATTATATAGTCCAACTCTGCTTCTGAAACTGATAAAAAGCACTGGTCCTCTAAAATCTAATGCTTGTCTGTTAAGAGGAGAAAGGTGTGAGCTTTGTGAACGATGTAGTTCGTTTGAGCTGAAAAGTGACTGCCCTTACCTGAAACGAAGTCTTGCCTGTAGGAAGACACAGAGCCTGGGATTTAACTCCATTTCTGAAGGGAAACACACAGCATAGTTTTCATCCATGGATCACACTCTGCTTTAGACCAAGAAGCACGCTCTTGCTTTCTAGAGTCTCTAAGACAGCAGGAAACGTGAGTGTGCTGAGAACAAAAGAACGGTGTTTCCTACACATACAGACCATATCTGGTCCAACTCTGCTTCTGAAACTGATACAAAGCACTGGTCCTCTAACATCCAATGCTTGTCAGTTAAGATGAGAAACGTGTGAGCTTTGTGAATGATGTAGTTCCTTTGAACAGAAAAGTGACTGCCCTTAACTGAAACGAATTCTTGCTTGTAGTAAGACACAGAGTCTGGGATTTAAGTCCATTTCTGAAGGGAAACACACAGCAAAGTTCTGATCCATGGATCACACTCTGCTTTAGAGCAAGAAGCACGCTCTTGCTTTCTAGAGTCTCTAATACAGCAGGAAATCTGCGTGTGTCCAGAACAAAAGAACGATGTTTCCTACACATACGGACCATATCTAGTCCAACTCTTCTTCTGAAACTGATACAAAGCACTGGTCCTTTAACATCCAATGCTTGTCTGTTAAGATGAGAAACGTGAGAGCTCAGTGAACGATGTAGTTCGTTTGAGCTGAAAAGTGACTGCCCTTACCTGAAACGAAGTCTTACTTGTAGGGATACTCGGAGCCTGGGATTTAACTCCATTTCTGAGGGGAAACACACAGCAGTGTAATCATCCATTGATCACACTCTGCTTTAGAATAAGAAGCACGCTCTTGCTTTCTAGACTCTCTAAGACAGCAGGAAACGTGAGTGTGCTGAGAACAAAGAACGGTGTTTCCTACACATACGGACATTATATAGTCCAACTCTGCTTCTGAAACTGATAAAAAGCACTGCTCCTCTAAAATCTAATGCTTGTCTGTTAAGATGAGAAACGTGTGAGCTTCGTGAAAGATGTAGTTCGTTTGCGCTGAAAAGTGACTGCCCTTACCTGAAACGAAGTCTTGCCTGTAGGAAGACACAGAGCCTGGGATTTAACTCCATTTCTGAAGGGAAACACACAGCATAGTTTTCATCCATGGATCACATTCTGCTTTAGAGCAAGAAGCACGCTCTTGATTTCTAGATTCTCTAATACAGCAGGAAATCTGAGTGTGCCCAGAAAAAAAGAACTGTGTATCCTACACATACGGACTATATGTAGTCCAAATCTGAAACTGATACAATGCACTGGTCCTCTAACATCCAATTCTTGTCAGTTAAGATGAGAAACGTGTTAGCTTCGTGAATGATGTAGTTCCTTTGAGCACAAAAGTGACTGCCCTTACCTGAAACGAAATCTTGCTTGTAGGGAGACTCAGAGCATGGGATTTAACTCCATTTCTGAAGTGAAACACACAGCATTGTCTTATCCATTGATCACACCCTGCCTTAGAACAAGAAGCACGCTCTTGCTTTCTAGAGTCTCTAAGACAGCAGGAAACGTGAGTGTGCTGAGAACAAAAGAACGGTGTTTCCTACACATACAGACCATATCTGGTCCAACTCTGCTTCTGAAACTGATACACAGCAGTGGTCCTCTAACATCCAATGCTTGTCAGTTAAGATGAGAAACGTGTAAGCTTTGTGAATGATGTAGTTCCTTTGAACTGAAAAGTGACTGCCCTTACCTGAAACGAATTCTTGCTTGTAATAAGACACAGATCCTGGGATTTAACTCCATTTCTGAGGGGAAACACACAGCATAGTTCTCATCCATGGATCACATTCTGCTTTAGAGCAAGAAGCACGCTCTTGCTTTCTAGAGTCTTTAATACAGCAGGAAATCTGAATGTGCTGAGAACAAAAGAATGGTGTTTCCTACACATACGGACCATATCTAGTCCAACTCTTCTTCTGAAACTGATACAAAGCACTGGTCCTTTAACATCCAATGTTTGTCAGTTAAGATGAGAAACGTGTGAGCTTCGTGAACGATGTAGTTCGTTTGAGCAGAAAAGAGACTGCCATTACCTGAATTGAAGTCTTGCTTGTAGGAAGACTCAGAGCCTGGGATTTAACTCCATTTCTGAAGTAAAACACACAGCAGTGTAATCATCCATTGATCACACTCTGCTTTAGAACAAGAAGCACGCTCTTGCTTTCTAGACTCTCTAAGACAGCAGGAAACGTGAGTGTGCTGAGAACAAAAGAACGTTGTTTCCTACACATACGGACATTATATAGTCCAACTCTGCTTCTGAAACTGATAAAAAGCACTGGTCCTCTAAAATCTAATGCTTGTCTATTAAGATGAGAAACGTGTGAGCTTCGTGAACGATTTAGTTCGTTTGAGCTGAAAAGTGACTGAACTTACCTGAAACGAAGCCTTGCTTGTAGAAAGACTCAGAGCCTGGGATTTAACTCCATTTCTGAAGTGAAAAACACAGCATAGTTCTCATCCATTGATCACACTCTGCTTTAGAACAAGAAGCACGCTCTTGCTTTCTAGTATCTCTAAGACAACAGGAAACGTGAGTTTGCTGAGAACAAAAGAACGGTGTTTCCTACACATACGGACCATATCTAGTCCAACTCTGCTTCTGAAACTGATACAAAGCACTGGTCCTCTACCATCCAATGCTTGTATGTTAAGATGAGAAACGTGTGAGCTCAGTGAATGATGTAGTTTGTTTGAGCTGAAAAGTGACTGCCCTTACCTGAAACGAAGTCTTGCCTGTAGGAAGACACAGAGCCTGGGATTTAACTCCATTTCTGAAGGGAAACACACAGCATAGTTTTCATCCATGGATCACATTCTGCTTTAGAGCAAGAAGCACGCTCTTGCTTTCTAGATTCTCTAATACAGCAGGAAATCTGAGTGTGCCCAGAAAAAAAGAACGGTGTATCCTACACATACGGACTATATGTAGTCCAAATCTTCTTCTGAAACTGATACAATGCACTGGTCCTCTAACATCCAATTCTTGTCAGTTAAGATGAGAAACGTGTGAGCTTCGTGAACAATGTAGTTCGTTTGAGCTGAAAATGACTGCCCTTACCTTAATTGAGGTCTTGCTTGTAGGAAGACTCAGAGCCTGGGATTTAACTCCATTTCTGAAATAAAACACACAGCAGTGTAATCATCCATTGATCAGACTCTGCTTTAGAACAAGAAGCACGCTCTTGCTTTCTAGACTCTCCAAGAGAGCAGATAAAGTGAGTGTGCTGAGAACAAAAGAACGGTGTTTCCTACACATACGGACAGTATATAGTCCAACTCTGCTTCTGAAACTGATAAAAAGCACTGGTCCTCTAAAATCTAATGCTTGTCTGTTAAGAGGAGAAACGTGTGAGCTTTGTGAACGATGTAGTTCGTTTGAGCTGAAAAGTGACTGCCCTTACCTGAAACGAAGTCTTGCCTGTAGGAAGACACAGAGCCTGGGATTTAACTCCATTTCTGAAGGGAAACACACAGCATAGTTTTCATCCATGGATCACACTCTGCTTTAGACCAAGAAGCACGCTCTTGCTTTCTAGAGTCTCTAAGACAGCAGGAAACGTGAGTGTGCTGAGAACAAAAGAACGGTGTTTCCTACACATACAGACCATATCTGGTCCAACTCTGCTTCTGAAACTGATACAAAGCACTGGTCCTCTAACATCCAATGCTTGTCAGTTAAGATGAGAAACGTGTGAGCTTTGTGAATGATGTAGTTCCTTTGAACAGAAAAGTGACTGCCCTTAACTGAAACGAATTCTTGCTTGTAGTAAGACACAGAGTTTGGGATTTAAGTCCATTTCTGAAGGGAAACACACAGCAAAGTTCTGATCCATGGATCACACTCTGCTTTAGAGCAAGAAGCACGCTCTTGCTTTCTAGAGTCTCTAATACAGCAGGAAATCTGCGTGTGTCCAGAACAAAACAACGATGTTTCCTACACATACGGACCATATCTAGTCCAACTCTTCTTCTGAAACTGATACAAAGCACTGGTCCTTTAACATCCAATGCTTGTCTGTTAAGATGAGAAACGTGAGAGCTCAGTGAACGATGTAGTTCGTTTGAGCTGAAAAGTGACTGCCCTTACCTGAAACGAGGTCTTGCCTGTAGGAAGACACAGAGCCTGGGATTTAACTCCATTTCTGAAGGGAAACACACAGCATAGTTTTCATCCATGGATCACATTCTGCTTTAGAGCAAGAAGCACGCTCTTGATTTCTAGATTCTCTAATAAAGCAGGAAATCTGAGTGTGCCCAGAAAAAAAGAACGGTGTATCCTACAAATACGGACTATATGTAGTCCAAATCTGAAACTGATACAATGCACTGGTCCTCTAACATCCAATTCTTGTCAGTTAAGATGAGAAACGTGTGAGCTTCGTGAATGATGTAGTTGCTTTGAGCAGAAAAGTGACTGCCCTTACCTGAAACGAAATCTTGCTTGTAGGGAGACTCAGAGCATGGGATTTAACTCCATTTCTGTAGTGAAACACACACCATTGTCTTATCCATTGATCACACCCTGCCTTAGAACAAGAAGCACGCTCTTGCTTTCTAGAGTCTCTAAGACAGCAGGAAACGTGAGTGTGCTGAGAACAAAAGAACTGTGTTTCCTACACATACAGACCATATCTGGTAGAACTCTGCTTCTGAAACTGATACAAAGCAGTGGTCCTCTACCATCCAATGCTTGTATGTTAAGATGAGAAACGTGTGAGCTCAGTGAATGATGTAGTTCGTTTGAGCTGAAAAGTGACTGCCCTTACCTGAAACGAAGTCTTGCCTGTAGGAAGACACAGAGCCTGGGATTTAACTCCATTTCTGAAGGGAAACACACAGCATAGTTTTCATCCATGGATCACATTCTGCTTTAGAGCAAGAAGCACGCTCTTGCTTTCTAGATTCTCTAATACAGCAGGAAATCTGAGTGTGCCCAGAAAAAAAGAACGGTGTATCCTACACATACGGACTATATGTAGTCCAAATCTTCTTCTGAAACTGATACAATGCCCTGGTCCTCTAACATCCAATTCTTGTCAGTTAAGATTAGAAACGTGTGAGCTTCGTGAACAATGTAGTTCGTTTGAGCAGAAAATGACTGCCCTTACCTGAATTGATGTCTTGCTTGTAGGAAGACTCAGAGCCTGGGATTTAACTCCATTTCTGAAGTAAAACACACAGCAGTGTAATCATCCATTGATCACACTCTGCTTTAGAACAAGAAGCACGCTCTTGCTTTCTAGACTCTCTAAGACAGCAGGAAACGTGAGTGTGCTGAGAAAAAAAGAACGGTGTTTCCTACACATACGGACATTATATAGTCCAACTCTGCTTCTGAAACTGATAAAAAGCACTGGTCCTCTAAAATCTAATGCTTGTCTATTAAGATGAGAAACGTGTAAGCTTCGTGAACGATGTAGTTCGTTTGAGCTGAAAAGTGACTGAACTTACCTGAAACGAAGTCTTGCTTGTAGGAAGACTCAGAGCCTGGGATTTAACTCCATTTCTGAAGTGAAAAACACAGCATAGTTCTCATCCATTGATCACACTCTGCTTTAGAACAAGAAGCACGCTCTTGCTTTCTAGAATCTCTAAGACAGCAGGAAACGTGAGTTTGCTGAGAACAAAAGAACGGTGTTTCCTACACATACGGACCATATCTAGTCCAACTCTGCTTCTGAAACTGATACAAAGCACTGGTCCTCTAACATCCAATGCTTGTCTGTTAAGATGAGAAACGTGTGAGCTCCGTGAAAGATGTACTTCGTTTGAGCTGAAAAGTGACTGCCCTTACCTGAAACGAATTCTTGCTTGTAGGGAGACTCAGAGAATGGGATTTAACTCCATTTCTGAAATGAAACACACAGCATTGTCTCATCCATTGATCACACTCTGCTTTAGAACAAGAAGCACGCTCTTGCTTTCTAGAGTCTCTAAGACAGCAGGAACCGTGAGTGTGCTGAGAACAAAAGAACGTTGTTTCCTACACATACGGACCATATCTAGTCCAACTCTGCTTCTGAAACTGATACAAAGCACTGGACATCTACCATCCAATGCTTGTCTGTTAAGATGAGAAACGTGTGAGCTTCGTGAACGATGTAGTTCGTTTGAGCTGAAAAGTGACTGCCCTTACCTGAAACGAAGTCTTGCCTGTAGGAAGACACAGAGACTGGGATTTAACTCCATTTCTGAAGGGAAACACACAGCATAGTTTTCATCCATGGATCACATTCTGCTTTAGAGCAAGAAGCACGCTATTGCTTTCTAGATTCTCTAATACAGCAGGAAATCTGAGTGTGCCCAGAAAAAAAGAACGGTGTATCCTACACATACGGACTATATGTAGTCCAAATCTGAAACTGATACAATGCACTGGTCCTCTAACATCCAATTCTTGTCAGTTAAGATGAGAAACGTGTGAGCTTCGTGAACGATGTAGTTCCTTTGAGCAGAAAAGTGACTGCCCTTACCTGAAACGAAGTCTTGCTTGTTGGGAGACTCAGAGCATGGGATTTAACTCCATTTCTGAAGTGAAACACACAGCATTGTCTCATCCATGGAGCACACTCTGCTTTAGAACAAGAAGCACGCTCTTGCTTTCTAGAGTCTCTAATACAGCAGGAAATCTGCGTGTGTCCAGAACAAAAGAACAGTGTTTCCTACACATATGGACCATATCTAGTCCAACTCTTCTTCTGAAACTGATACAAAGCACTGGTCCTTTAACATCCAATGCTTGTCTGTTAAGATGAGAAACGTGAGAGCTCAGTGAACGATGTAGTTCGTTTGAGCTGAAAAGTGACTGCCCTTACCTGAATCGAAGTCTTGCTTGTAGGGAGACTCAGAGCCTGGTATTTAACTCCATTTCTGAAGGGAAACACACAGCAGTGTAATCATCCATTGATCACACTCTGCTTTAGAATAAGAAGCACGCTCTTGCTTTCTAGACTCTCTAAGACAGCAGGAAACGTGAGTGTGCTGAGAACAAAAGAACGGTGTTTTCTACACATACGGACATTATATAGTCCAACTCTGCTTCTGAAACTGATAAAAAGCACTGGTCCTCTAAAATCTAATGCTTGTCTGTTAAGATGAGAAACGTGTGAGCTTCGTGAAAGATGTAGTTCGTTTGAGCTGAAAAGTGACTGCCCTTACCTGAAACGAAGTCTTGCCTGTAGGAAGACACAGAGCCTGGGATTTAACTCCATTTCTGATGTGAAACACACAGCATTGGCTTATCCATTGATCACACTCTGCCTTAGAACAAGAAGCACGCTCTTGCTTTCTAGAGTCTCTAAGACAGCAGGAAACGTGAGTGTGCTGAGAACAAAAGAACGGTGTTTCCTACACATACAGACCATATCTGGTCCAACTCTGCTTCTGAAACTGATACAAAGCAGTGGTCCTCTAACATCCAATGCTTGTCAGTTAAGATGAGAAACGTGTAAGCTTTGTGAATGATGTAGTTCCTTTGAACAGAAAAGTGACTGCCCTTACCTGAAAAGAATTCTTGCTTGTAGTAAGACACAGAGCCTGGGATTTAACTCCATTTCTGAGGGGAAACACACAGCATAGTTCTCATCCATGGATCACTCTCTGCTTTAGAGCAAGAAGCACGCTCTTGCTTTCTAGAGTCTTTAATACAGCAGGAAATCTGAGTGTGCTGATAACAAAAGAATGGTGTTTCCTACACATACGGACCATATCTAGTCCAACTCTTCTTCTGAAACTGATACAAAGCACTGGTCCTTTAACATCCAATGCTTGTCAGTTAAGATGAGAAACGTGTGAGCTTCGTGAACGATGTAGTTCGTTTGAGCAGAAAAGAGACTGCCATTACCTGAATTGAAGTCTTGCTTGTAGGAAGACTCAGAGCCTGGGATTTAACTCCATTTCTGAAGTAAAACACACAGCAGTGTAATCATCCATTGATCACACTCTGCTTTAGAACAAGAAGCACGCTCTTTCTTTCTAGACTCTCTAAGACAGCAGGAAACGTGAGTGTGCTGAGAAAAAAAGAACGGTGTTTCCTACACATACGGACATTATATAGTCCAACTCTGCTTCTGAAACTGAT
This sequence comes from Onychomys leucogaster, assembly GCA_949786385.1. NCBI lineage: Eukaryota > Metazoa > Chordata > Mammalia > Rodentia > Cricetidae > Onychomys > Onychomys leucogaster. The sequence goes on from CATKUP010000505.1 coordinate 137,876, forward strand.
AAAAAGCACTGGTCCTCTAAAATCTAATGCTTGTCTATTAAGATGAGAAACGTGTGAGCTTCGTGAACGATGTAGTTCGTTTGAGCTGAAAAGTGACTGAACTTACCTGAAACGAAGTCTTGCTTGTAGGAAGACTCAGAGCCTGGTATTTAACTCCATTTCTGAAGGGAAACACACAGCAGTGTAATCATCCATTGATCACACTCTGCTTTAGAATAAGAAGCACGCTCTTGCTTTCTAGACTCTCTAAGACAGCAGGAAACGTGAGTGTGCTGAGAACAAAAGAACGGTGTTTTCTACACATACGGACATTATATAGTCCAACTCTGCTTCTGAAACTGATAAAAAGCACTGGTCCTCTAAAATCTAATGCTTGTCTGTTAAGATGAGAAACGTGTGAGCTTCGTGAAAGATGTAGTTCGTTTGAGCTGAAAAGTGACTGCCCTTACCTGAAACGAAGTCTTGCCTGTAGGAAGACACAGAGCCTGGGATTTAACTCCATTTCTGAAGTGAAACACACAGCATTGGCTTATCCATTGATCACACTCTGCCTTAGAACAAGAAGCACGCTCTTGCTTTCTAGAGTCTCTAAGACAGCAGGAAACGTGAGTGTGCTGAGAACAAAAGAACGGTGTTTCCTACACATACAGACCATATCTGGTCCAACTCTGCTTCTGAAACTGATACAAAGCAGTGGTCCTCTAACATCCAATGCTTGTCAGTTAAGATGAGAAACGTGTAAGCTTTGTGAATGATGTAGGTCCTTTGAACAGAAAAGTGACTGCCCTTACCTGAAAAGAATTCTTGCTTGTAGTAAGACACAGAGCCTGGGATTTAACTCCATTTCTGAGGGGAAACACACAGCATAGTTCTCATCCATGGATCACTCTCTGCTTTAGAGCAAGAAGCACGCTCTTGCTTTCTAGAGTCTTTAATACAGCAGGAAATCTGAGTGTGCTGATAACAAAAGAATGGTGTTTCCTACACATACGGACCATATCTAGTCCAACTCTTCTTCTGAAACTGATACAAAGCACTGGTCCTTTAACATCCAATGCTTGTCAGTTAAGATGAGAAACGTGTGAGCTTCGTGAACGATGTAGTTCGTTTGAGCAGAAAAGAGACTGCCATTACCTGAATTGAAGTCTTGCTTGTAGGAAGACTCAGAGCCTGGGATTTAACTCCATTTCTGAAGTAAAACACACAGCAGTGTAATCATCCATTGATCACACTCTGCTTTAGAACAAGAAGCACGCTCTTGCTTTCTAGACTCTCTAAGACAGCAGGAAACGTGAGTGTGCTGAGAAAAAAAGAACGGTGTTTCCTACACATACGGACATTATATAGTCCAACTCTGCTTCTGAAACTGATAAAAAGCACTGGTCCTCTAAAATCTAATGCTTGTCTATTAAGATGAGAAACGTGTGAGCTTCGTGAACGATGTAGTTCGTTTGAGCTGAAAAGTGACTGAACTTACCTGAAACGAAGTCTTGCTTGTAGGAAGACTCAGAGCCTGGGATTTAACTCCATTTCTGAAGTGAAAAACACAGCATAGTTCTCATCCATTGATCACACTCTGCTTTAGAACAAGAAGCACGCTCTTGCTTTCTAGAATCTCTAAGACAGCAGGAAACGTGAGTTTGCTGAGAACAAAAGAACGGTGTTTCCTACACATACGGACCATATCTAGTCCAACTCTGCTTCTGAAACTGATACAAAGCACTGGACCTCTACCATCCAATGCTTGTCTGTTAAGATGAGAAACGTGTGAGCTCCGTGAAAGATGTAGTTCGTTTGAGCAGAACAGTGACTGCCCTTACCTGAAACGAAGTCTTGCTTGTAGGGAGACTCAGAGCCTGGGATTTAACTCCATTTCTGAAGGGAAACACACAGCATAGTTTTCATCCATGGATCACATTCTGCTTTAGAGCAAGAAGCACGCTCTTGATTTCTAGATTCTCTAATACAGCAGGAAATCTGAGTGTGCCCAGAAAAAAAGAACGGTGTATCCTACACATACGGACTATATGTAGTCCAAATCTTCTTCTGAAACTGATACAATGCACTGGTCCTCTAACATCCAATTCTTGTCAGTTAAGATGAGAAACCCGTGATCTTCGTGAACGATGTAGTTCCTTTGAGCAGAAAAGTGACTGCCCTTACCTGAAACGAAGTCTTGCTTGTTGGGAGACTCAGAGCATGGGATTTAACTCCATTTCTGAAGTGAAACACACAGCATTGTCTCATCCATTGATCACACTCTGCTTTAGAACAAGAAGCATGCTCTTGCTTTCTAGAGTCTCTAAGACAGCAGGAAACGTGAGTGTGCTGAGAACAAAAGAACGGTGTTTCCTACACATACAGACCATATCTGGTCCAACTCTGCCTCTGAAACTGATACAAAGCACTGGTCCTCTAACATCCAATACTTGTCAGTTAAGATGAGAAACGTGTGAGCTTTGTGAATGATGTAGTTCCTTTGAACTGAAAAGTGACTGCCCTTACCTGAAACGAATTCTTGCTTGTAGTAAGACATAGAGCCTGGGATTTAAGTCCATTTCTGAAGGGAAACACACAGCATAGTTTTCATCCATGGATCACATTCTGCTTTAGAGCAAGAAGCACGCTCTTGCTTTCTAGATTCTCTAATACAGCAGGAAATGTGAGTGTGCCCAGAACAAAAGATCGGTGTATCCTACACATACGGACTATATGTAGTCCAAATCTTCTTCTGAAACTGATACAATGCACTGGTCCTCTAACATCCAATGCTTGTCAGTTAAGATGAGAAACGTCTGAGCTTCGTGAATGATGTAGTTCCTTTGAGCAGAAAAGTGACTGCCCTTACCTGAAACGAAGTCTTGCTTGTAGGGAGACTCAGAGCATGGGATTTAACTCCATTTCTGAAGTGAAACACACAGCATTGTCTTATCCATTGATCACACTCTGCCTTAGAACAAGAAGCACGCTCTTTCTTTCTAGAGTCTCTAAGACAGCAGGAAACGTGAGTGTGCTGAGAACAAAAGAACGGTGTTTCCTACACATACAGACCATATCTGGTCCAACTCTGCTTCTGAAACTGATACAAATCAGTGGTCCTCTAACATCCAATGCTTGTCAGTTAAGATGAGAAACGTGTAAGCTTTGTGAATGATGTAGTTCCTTTGAACTGAAAAGTGACTGACCTTACCTGAAACGAATTCTTGCTTGTAGTAAGACACAGAGCCTGGGATTTAACTCCATTTCTGAAGGGAAACACACAGCATAGTTCTCATCCATGGATCACACTCTGCTTTAGAGCAAGAATCACGCTCTTGCTTTCTAGAGTCTTTAATACAGCAGGAAATCTGAGTGTGCTGAGAACAAAAGAACGGTGTTTCCTACACATACGGACCATATCTAGTCCAACTCTTCTTCTGAAACTGATAAAAAGCACTGGTCCTTTAACATCCAATGCTTGTCAGTTAAGATGAGTAAGGTGTGAGCTTCGTGAACGATGTAGTTCGTTTGAGCAGAAAAGTGACTGCCCTTACCTTAATTGAAGTCTTGCTTGTAAGAAGACTCAGAGCCTGGGATTTAACTCCATTTCTGAAATAAAACACACAGCAGTGTAATCATCCATTGATCACACTCTGCTTTAGAGCGAGAAGCACGCTCTTGCTTTCTAGAGTCTCTAAGACAGCAGGAAACATGAGTGTGCTGAGAACAAAAGAACGGTGTTTCCTACACATATGGACCATATCTAGTCCAACACTTCTTCTGAAACTGATACAAAGCACTGGTCCTCTAACATCCAATGCTTGTCAGTTAAGATGAGAAACATGTGAGCCTCGAGAACGATGTAGTTCTTTTGAGCAGAAAAGTGTCTGCCCTTACCTGAAACCAGTCTTGCTTGTAGGAAGACTCAGAGCCTGGGATTTAACTCCATTTCTGAAGTGAAACACACAGCTTAGTTATCATCCATTGATCCCACACTGCTTTAGAACAAGAAGCACACTCTTGCTTCTAGAATCTCTAAGACAGCAGGAAACATGAGTTTGCTGAGAACAAAAGATCGCTGTTTCCTACACATACGGACCATATCTAGTCCAACTCTGCTTCTGAAACTGATACAAAGCACTGGTCCTCTACCATCCAATGCTTGTATGTTAAGATGAGAAACGTGTGAGCTCAGTGAATGATGTAGTTCGTTTGATCTGAAAAGTGACTGCCCTTACCTGAAACGAAGTCTTGCCTGTAGGAAGACACAGAGCCTGGGATTTAACTCCATTTCTGAACGGAAACACACAGCATAGTTTTCATCCATGGATCATATTCTGCTTTAGAGCAAGAAGCACGCTCTTGCTTTCTAGATTCTCTAATACAGCAGGAAATCTGAGTGTGCCCAGAAAAAAAGAACGGTGTATCCTACACATACGGACTATATGTAGTCCAAATCTTCTTCTGAAACTGATACAATGCACTGGTCCTCTAACATCCAATTCTTGTCAGTTAAGATGAGAAACGTGTGAGCTTCGTGAACAATGTAGTTCGTTTGAGCACAAAATGACTGCCCTTACCTGAATTGATGTCTTGCTTGTAGGAAGACTCAGAGCCTGGGATTTAACTCCATTTCTGAAGTAAAACACACAGCAGTGTAATCATCCATTGATCACACTCTGCTTTAGAATAAGAAGCACGCTCTTGCTTTCTAGACTCTCTAAGACAGCAGGAAACGTGAGTGTGCTGAGAACAAAAGAACAGTGTTTCCTACACATACAGACCATATCTGGTCCAACTCTGCTTCTGAAACTGATACAAAGCACTGGTCCTCTAACATCCAATGCTTGTCAGTTAAGATGAGAAACGTGTGAGCTTTGTGAATGATGTAGTTCCTTTGAACGGAAAAGTGACTGCCCTTATCTGAAACGAATTCTTGCTTGTAGTAAGACACAGAGTCTGGGATTTAAGTCCATTTCTGAAGGGAAACACACAGCATAGTTCTGATCCATGGATCACACTCTGCTTTAGAGCAAGAAGCACGCTCTTGCTTTCTAGAGTCTCTAATACAGCAGGAAATCTGCGTGTGTCCAGAACAAAAGAACGGTGTTTCCTACACATACGGACCATATCTAGTCCAACTCTTCTTCTGAAACTGATACAAAGCACTGGTCCTTTAACATCCAATGCTTGTCTGTTATGATGAGAAACGTGAGAGCTCAGTGAACGATGTAGTTCGTTTGAGCTGAAAAGTGACTGCCTTTACCTGAAACGAAGTCTTGCTTGTAGGGAGACTCAGAGCCTGGGATTTAACTCCATTTCTGAAGGGAAACACACAGCAGTGTAATCATCCATTGATCACACTCTGCTTTAGAATAAGAAGCACGCTCTTGCATTCTAGACTCTCAGACAGCAGGAAACGTGAATGTGCTGAGAACAAAAGAACGGTGTTTCCTACACATACGGACATTATATAGTCCAACTCTGCTTCTGAAACTGATAAAAAGCACTGGTCCTCTAAAATCTAATGCTTGTCTGTTAAGATGAGAAACGTGTGAGCTTCGTGAAAGATGTAGTTCGTTTAGCTGAAAAGTGACTGCCCTTACCTGAAACGAAGTCTTGCCTGTAGAAAGACACAGAGCCTGGGATTTAACTCCATTTCTGAAGGGAAACACACAGCATAGTTTTCATCCATGGATCACATTCTGCTTTAGAGCAAGAAGCACGCTCTTGCTTTCTAGATTCTCTAATACAGCAGCAAATCTTAGTGTGCCCAGAACAAAAGAACGGTGTATCCTACACATACGGACTATATGTAGTCCAAATCTTCTTCTGAAACTGATACAATGCACTGGTCCTCTAACATCCAATTCTTGTCAGTTAAGATGAGAAACGTGTGAGCTTCGTGAATGATGTAGTTGCTTTGAGCAGAAAAGTGACTGCCCTTACCTGAAACGAAATCTTGCTTGTAGGGAGACTCAGAGCATGGGATATAACTCCATTTCTGAAGTGAAACACACAGCATTGGCTTATCCATTAATCACACTCTGCCTTAGAACAAGAAGCACGCTCTTGCTTTCTAGAGTCTCTAAGACAGCAGGAAACGTGAGTGTGCTGAGAACAAAAGAACGGTGTTTCCTACACATACAGACCATATCTGGTCCAACTCTGCTTCTGAAACTGATACAAAGCAGTGGTCCTCTAACATCCAATGCTTGTCAGTTAAGATGAGAAACGTGTAAGCTTTGTGAATGATGTAGTTCCTTTGAACAGAAAAGTGACTGCCCTTACCTGAAACGAATTCTTGCTTGTAGTAAGACACAGAGCCTGGGATTTAACTCCATTTCTGAGGGGAAACACACAGCATAGTTCTCATCCATGGATCACACTCTCCTTTAGAGCAAGAAGCACGCTCTTGCTTTCTAGAGTCTTTAATACAGCAGGAAATCTGAGTGTGCTGAGAACAAAAGAACAGTGGTTCCTACACATACGGACCATATCTAGTCCAACTCTTCTTCTGAAACTGATACAAAGCACTGGTCCTTTAACATCCAATGCTTGTCAGTTAAGATGAGAAACGTGTGAGCTTTGTGAACGATGTAGTTCGTTTGAGCAGAAAAGAGACTGCCCTTACCTGAAACGAAGTCTTGCTTGTAGGGAGACTCAGAGAATGGGATTTAAGTCCATTTCTGAAATGAAACACACAGCATTGTCTCATCCATTGATCACACTCTGCTTTAGAACAAGAAGCACGCTCTTGCTTTCTAGAGTCTCTAAGACAGCAGGAACCGTGAGTGTGCTGAGAACAAAAGAACGTTGTTTCCTACACATACGGACCATATCTAGTCCAACTCTGCTTCTGAAACTGATACAAAGCACTGGACCTCTACCATCCAATGCTTGTCTGTTAAGATGAGAAACGTGTGAGCTCCGTGAAAGATGTAGTTCGTTTGAGCAGAAAAGTGACTGCCCTTACCTGAAACGAAGTCTTGCTTGTAGGGAGACTCAGAGCCTGGGATTTAACTCCATTTCTGAAGGGAAACACACAGCATAGTTTTCATCCATGGATCACATTCTGCTTTAGAGCAAGAAGCACGCTCTTGCTTTCTAGATTCTCTAATACAGCAGGAAATGTGAGTGTGCCCAGAACAAAAGATCGGTGTATCCTACACATACTGACTATATGTAGTCCAAATCTTCTTCTGAAACTGATACAATGCACTGGTCCTCTAACATCCAATTCTTGTCAGTTAAGATGAGAAACGTGTGAGCTTCGTGAATGATGTAGTTCCTTTGAGCAGAAAAGTGACTGCCCTTACCTGAAACGAAGTCTTGCTTGTAGGGAGACTCAGAGCATGGGATTTAACTCCATTTCTGAAGTGAAACACACAGCATTGTCTTATCCATTGATCACACTCTGCCTTAGAACAAGAAGCACGCTCTTGCTTTCTAGAGTCTCTGAGACAGCAGGAAACGTGAGTGTGCTGAGAACAAAAGAACGGTGTTTCCTACACATACAGACCATATCTGGTCCAACTCTGCTTCTGAAACTGATACAAAGCAGTGGTCCTCTAACATCCAATGCTTGTCAGTTAAGATGAGAAACGTGTAAGCTTTGTGAGTGATGTAGTTCCTTTGAACTGAAAAGTGACTGCCCTTACCTGAAACGAATTCTTGCTTGTAGTAAGACACAGAGCCTGGGATTTAACTCCATTTCTGAAGGGAAACACACAGCATAGTTCTCATTCATGGATCACACTCTGCTTTAGAGCAAGAAGCATGCTCTTGCTTTCTAGAGTCTTTAATACAGCAGGAAATCTGAGTGTGCTGAGAACAAAAGAACGGTGTTTCCTACACATACGGACCATATCTAGTCCAACTCTGCTTCTGAAACTGATACAAAGCACTGGTCCTCTAACATCCAATGCTTGTCTGTTAAGATGAGAAACGTGTGAGCTCCGTGATAGATGTAGTTCGTTTGAGCTGAAAAGGGACTGCCCTTACCTGAAACGAAGTCTTGCTTGTAGGGAGACTCAGAGCCTGGGATTTAACTCCATTTCTGAAGGGAAACACACAGCAGTGTAATCATCCATTGATCACACTCTGCTTTAGAATAAGAAGCACGCTCTTGCTTTCTAGACTCTCTAAGACAGCAGGAAACCTGAGTGTGCTGAACAAAAGAACGGTGTTTCCTACACATACGGACATTATATAGTCCAACTCTGCTTCTGAAACTGATAAAAAGCACTGGTCCTCTAAAATCTAATGCTTGTCTGTTAAGAAGAGAAATGTGTGAGCTTCGTGAACGATGTAGTTCGTTTGAGCTGAAAAGTGACTGAACTTACCTGAAACGAAGTCTTGCTTGTAGGAAGACTCAGAGCCTGGTATTTAACTCCATTTCTGAAGGGAAACACACAGCAGTGTAATCATCCATTGATCACACTCTGCTTTAGAATAAGAAGCACGCTCTTGCTTTCTAGACTCTCTAAGACAGCAGGAAACGTGAGTGTGCTGAGAACAAAAGAACGGTGTTTTTCTACACATACGGACATTATATAGTCCAACTCTGCTTCTGAAACTGATAAAAAGCACTGGTCCTCTAAAATCTAATGCTTGTCTGTTAAGATGAGAAACGTGTGAGCTTCGTGAAAGATGTAGTTCGTTTGAGCTGAAAAGTGACTGCCCTTACCTGAAACGAAGTCTTGCCTGTAGGAAGACACAGAGCCTGGGATTTAACTCCATTTCTGAAGTGAAACACACAGCATTGGCTTATCCATTGATCACACTCTGCCTTAGAACAAGAAGCACGCTCTTGCTTTCTAGAGTCTCTAAGACAGCAGGAAACGTGAGTGTGCTGAGAACAAAAGAACGGTGTTTCCTACACATACAGACCATATCTGGTCCAACTCTGCTTCTGAAACTGATACAAAGCAGTGGTCCTCTAACATCCAATGCTTGTCAGTTAAGATGAGAAACGTGTAAGCTTTGTGAATGATGTAGGTCCTTTGAACAGAAAAGTGACTGCCCTTACCTGAAAAGAATTCTTGCTTGTAGTAAGACACAGAGCCTGGGATTTAACTCCATTTCTGAGGGGAAACACACAGCATAGTTCTCATCCATGGATCACTCTCTGCTTTAGAGCAAGAAGCACGCTCTTGCTTTCTAGAGTCTTTAATACAGCAGGAAATCTGAGTGTGCTGATAACAAAAGAATGGTGTTTCCTACACATACGGACCATATCTAGTCCAACTCTTCTCTGAAACTGATACAAAGCACTGGTCCTTTAACATCCAATGCTTGTCAGTTAAGATGAGAAACGTGTGAGCTTCGTGAACGATGTAGTTCGTTTGAGCAGAAAAGAGACTGCCATTACCTGAATTGAAGTCTTGCTTGTAGGAAGACTCAGAGCCTGGGATTTAACTCCATTTCTGAAGTAAAACACACAGCAGTGTAATCATCCATTGATCACACTCTGCTTTAGAACAAGAAGCACGCTCTTGCTTTCTAGACTCTCTAAGACAGCAGGAAACGTGAGTGTGCTGAGAAAAAAAGAACGGTGTTTCCTACACATACGGACATTATATAGTCCAACTCTGCTTCTGAAACTGATAAAAAGCACTGGTCCTCTAAAATCTAATGCTTGTCTATTAAGATGAGAAACGTGTGAGCTTCGTGAACGATGTAGTTCGTTTGAGCTGAAAAGTGACTGAACTTACCTGAAACGAAGTCTTGCTTGTAGGAAGACTCAGAGCCTGGGGATTTAACTCCATTTCTGAAGTGAAAAACACAGCATAGTTCTCATCCATTGATCACACTCTGCTTTAGAACAAGAAGCACGCTCTTGCTTTCTAGAATCTCTAAGACAGCAGGAAACGTGAGTTTGCTGAGAACAAAAGAACGGTGTTTCCTACACATACGGACCATATCTAGTCCAACTCTGCTTCTGAAACTGATACAAAGCACTGGACCTCTACCATCCAATGCTTGTCTGTTAAGATGAGAAACGTGTGAGCTCCGTGAAAGATGTAGTTCGTTTGAGCAGAACAGTGACTGCCCTTACCTGAAACGAAGTCTTGCTTGTAGGGAGACTCAGAGCCTGGGATTTAACTCCATTTCTGAAGGGAAACACACAGCATAGTTTTCATCCATGGATCACATTCTGCTTTAGAGCAAGAAGCACGCTCTTGATTTCTAGATTCTCTAATACAGCAGGAAATCTGAGTGTGCCCAGAAAAAAAGAACGGTGTATCCTACACATACGGACTATATGTAGTCCAAATCTTCTTCTGAAACTGATACAATGCACTGGTCCTCTAACATCCAATTCTTGTCAGTTAAGATGAGAAACCCGTGATCTTCGTGAACGATGTAGTTCCTTTGAGCAGAAAAGTGACTGCCCTTACCTGAAACGAAGTCTTGCTTGTTGGGAGACTCAGAGCATGGGATTTAACTCCATTTCTGAAGTGAAACACACAGCATTGTCTCATCCATTGATCACACTCTGCTTTAGAACAAGAAGCATGCTCTTGCTTTCTAGAGTCTCTAAGACAGCAGGAAACGTGAGTGTGCTGAGAACAAAAGAACGGTGTTTCCTACACATACAGACCATATCTGGTCCAACTCTGCCTCTGAAACTGATACAAAGCACTGGTCCTCTAACATCCAATACTTGTCAGTTAAGATGAGAAACGTGTGAGCTTTGTGAATGATGTAGTTCCTTTGAACTGAAAAGTGACTGCCCTTACCTGAAACGAATTCTTGCTTGTAGTAAGACATAGAGCCTGGGATTTAAGTCCATTTCTGAAGGGAAACACACAGCATAGTTTTCATCCATGGATCACATTCTGCTTTAGAGCAAGAAGCACGCTCTTGCTTTCTAGATTCTCTAATACAGCAGGAAATGTGAGTGTGCCCAGAACAAAAGATCGGTGTATCCTACACATACGGACTATATGTAGTCCAAATCTTCTTCTGAAACTGATACAATGCACTGGTCCTCTAACATCCAATGCTTGTCAGTTAAGATGAGAAACGTCTGAGCTTCGTGAATGATGTAGTTCCTTTGAGCAGAAAAGTGACTGCCCTTACCTGAAACGAAGTCTTGCTTGTAGGGAGACTCAGAGCATGGGATTTAACTCCATTTCTG